>VYZU01055482.1:208169-326009 GCA_013401355.1 Ceyx cyanopectus | reverse complement strand
TCAAATTTAGTATTTCAAACCATCATTTTAGCTGTGTAACTTACTAGAAACAAAGTTTCCAGTGAAATACTTTGCTATTAAACAAAATGCTTTTTTCTTTAATCTAAACCCTTTAATCTACCTCAGGCTTGCTGAAACACTAAGAACCACTTTTAAAAACAGATAAAGAGGACAAAAGATGATGCATGCTGAGTTAAAGTGGTAGAAAGCTGTGACTAGAACTGGAGCCAGTGAGATACAGCATCTAACGGCCTGAGCACCACCCCAAACCTCTGGGTCATAAAGGCAAAATCACGGTCACAAGTTAAAAGGAGTCTGAATCTCACCCTAAAAGTCCTTGTTACTGTTCGCCTGGCGCAAAGCAGATCTGAACCCAGTAGCTAATCACTGGAAATGCCCTGGCTTGAAAAGCTCAGCCAGCCACCATGTGCTGTCTCTCCTGCCTGCTGCAACATGGGAGACATAAGGGAACTTGCCATGACCCAGGAATATCTTTGTGTTGTCCTCATTGTCTTCTCCAAATTATCTTTTGGACCTGTTAGCTACTAAAATAATTGAACATAATGCAGAGCTGTTAGTGGTGGCAGCCGTTGATTGTGTCCACTCCCTACTCTGAGTAGGTACCAGAGTAGGAAGGGCACTGCCCTTCACAATTCAGCTGTGCTGTGCACAAATTACCACATTTTAGCCCTGTTTTTGTACATGCCAACTTGCAGCCAGTAGAGCTACAAATGAGCTTCATTTTCTCATTTTAACTGACCCAATAATTTTAAGATAAGATGGAGGAGCTCCTCTAAGAAATGCTTTGCTCAATAAACACACCTACATCTTTGCAGAATCATCAAGGAGAAAGTCTGAAGTCTTCAGGGTTTTATTAAGACTCACATATTTGGCTGTGGAAAATGTGAATTTTATTCAGGGCCAACCTCATTGGATCCCCCTAAGCTCCTGACTTTTCTAGGGAGCTGTCTGGGGACAGTGCCTGCCAGGAAGCCTTGCCCGGTTCTTTCAGTTCTGAGAACCTTTCTTGGTTACACAGAACATTTCCATCCTCAAACCACTTGGGCTGAAAGTTTGCAGTCTGCTGTCTGCCTTGGAATGATAATTATTCCTGATTTCAGCCAAAAGAGTTCAGAAATAGAGATTATATGTTCTTGAGAAAAGTGAGTCCTTACCTTGCAGGTGTGTGGGCTCTCTGTTACAAAGATACCCCTGCCTGGATTTGCCAATATTTAAAGTCGTTACCCTGCTACATGGAGATTGATGTTGTCATTTCAGAACTGATTTGGGACAGGCTAAACCAGCATTGCTGGCACAAAAAGTGATCACGTCCTTCCCCCATTCCTCCAGTTTACACCAGTAGTTCTGCAGCAACTCAGTGAACTGATTGGGAACTGGCAGTGAATTAACCTGACTTAAAATGACCAGCAACACAAACCAAACCAAACCAAAAATATTTTATCATAGTGTGATTGTTAAATCATTAAGTACTGAATTACAACAAATACACAGGAAGTGAATATATTAAAATTACACACAAAGAGTTAATTATACTATTTCCTAATTTTTGAGTGTTCAACTTTGCATCCAATAGCAGTCTGTACTTAATGCAGTTTCTGTGAGCATGTGCTTTTCTAGGTCTTTCAACAAATGGAAAACCTCACTGTATGACGTTCTCAAAATACCAGCAGGCCTTTCAGTCACTTTGGGTAAGAAGCTTTAGCAGCGGGAGTGGTTAGATGGCCCTGCTGTAGGTAGGGACAAGGGTGAGCAGCAAGAAGCAGAGATGAAATGTTCTCCCCCTGGGTTATAAAGTAGCAGAGGGGGGTCAAGTTTGCCACTACTGGGCTCTTGTTCCAGATGTCAAAGCAAGCCAGTAGCCCCTGCCTTTCCCCTTGACCTCCAGCCTTATGGCTCCTTCTGTACCTCAGACTCCTCACTGCAAGCCCACACTTTAGGATGAGCATGTGTATTGCTTATCTGCTAGTTGCCTGAGGAGGAGAAAGAGTGAGAAGAGATAATTTTCTTCACCAAGATGCCACGAAGCCTTTATTTATTAATTTACAGCTCTTTTTATACCCTTTTAACATCAAGGTAATTGGACAAGAAGCCAGCCACCCCCTGGGGTGATTGGCTGGGGTGCCACAGCACCCATAATCAAAACATCTCTCCACCGTTTTACAAGCAGCCGCCACCAAGGTCACAGCTGGTGGGAGTCTTTGTGATCCCACGAGAAGGAAAATTCCAGGCAGTAGTTATTTTAGCATCCACACGTGCTGTTCTTTATTTCTGACTTCACAAGTCCCAGGTATTTCCCAAGCATCTCTGAGCATCACCCCCTGCTTTCCAATCCAACTTTCAGATTCTGCTCATCCCAAAGACCTCCTTGGCTTCTCATAGATTCACAGATATTAGGGGCTGGAAGGGACCTAGAAGATCATCTAGTCCAAACCCCCTGCCTGAGCAGGATCACCTAGACCAAGTCGCCCAGGAACAGATCCAGGTGAGTCTTAAGTGTCTCCAGAGATGGAGACTCCACAACCTCCCTGGGCAGCCTGTTCCAGAGCTCTGTCACCCTCACTGAGAGAAAGGTCTTTCTTGCGTTGACCCTAAACCTCTTGTGCTCCAACATCTTTCTCTCTACCGTACTGCACCCTTGTTGGCAACCTGATCTCCCTCACCTAGGCCCAGCACCATGCTCGCTCCCTTCCTGAAACTTTCCAATTGCCCACAGCACCTTCTGTCTATCCAAGCTTGTGCTTGGGGCTCTTTCTCCATCCCTTCTTCCTCCTTTCTCTGTACTGCCATGGATTGCAGCTCAAATTTCCTTGTCTCCCTTGCTCCTCATTCACTCACTGTCCATGGTACCTCTTCTGTTAGTCCATTTTTCTCCCCAAATCCTCTTTGCCTGATCTGTAAAACTTCCCTCAGTCAGCCTTAACCTTAACTCTATTTCTTCACTTGCCAGCTCTTCTCTAGACAAACCCCATCCCCACTTCTTCTTCAAGACACTCAGATGTCCTGGAAAATATTCAGCAGACCCTTAAGTGTGGTTTAAACCCACACTGGCTCCAAATGAAATCCCACTTTCCACCTTTTAACACCCCTCCACTTCATTTGTGCAGCTGCACAGTGAACCAGCTTTGGAAAACATCACAGATGAAAATTAACCTATGCACACACAGAAAAGGTTAAATTTCAGCAAGGTCAGCTTCCTGCTCTGGCCCACTGGTCCAGGACAAGAGAAAAAAAACAGAAATAAGTGTCCAGAATTGGGAGTAAGTCAAGATCATCCTTTACAGTAGCAGCAGAGACTTGACATGGATTCATTCAGTCTTGCAACTATGGCTTTAGCAAAAATGGGTGAGATTTGATAAAGCAATGGAAAATCATTCTTAAATGGAAGAATATACTATGGAGGTAGTGGTGCCTGAATTAATGCAAGAAATGTCTCACAACTCTCCAGTTATTGCTTTGTTCATTAAGTCCTGCAAGAGGTGCCACACTCTGGCAGAGTGAGAGTTTCACATCAAACTTTGGAGAAGAAACCTGTAGAATAGCTCGGAAACAAGCCTAGGGAGAAGCATCCAAAAAGTTATTATCTTCAGTTTTCAGAAACCTGACTTGGCTGATGCAGTCTGAGTAAACCTCAGAGGACTTAGCAACCAGCACCTCCTTCACACAGAGATCACCCAAAGTATTCTCATAAAGAGCATTGTCCTCTTTTTGGGGTGCCAGACTAGTAAATCTTAAATCTATCAAACATGGGGTTGAAGAACAAGCAATCTAATTTTAATTATAAACCTACTTTGGGTCATCCAATGCATAAATCAAAATTAAGACAAACAGGAGACAAACAGGCATATGAAAGTAAAAAGTCCAGGCCCACTCCTCAGAGACATATACAGTTAAAAAGCTGCCTCCCAGAAGAACAAAGGCCCTTTGTAGTGTGCTGATCTTCAGACAGTATATCCCACTTCTCGGCTGCCACACTACCACGATGATTGCTCCCTTTCCATCCACCCCAACCTCACTATGCATGAGTCAGACTAGGGACCTACTCATGCCCTTACATACATGCTTAAGTCTTTCCATATTCAGGAGACAAAGTCAAATGAAATTCTGAGCGAATGTGTAATGAAAAGCACATGCCTAAGTGTTTACCTGAATAAAGCTGCTTTACTGAATCGGTGCTACCATGTCAAACACACATCAGGTGAGCTCAGGATCTTGTGCAGTGCTCTTGCTTTCAGAGCCTCTGCCATGGAAAACTTTGTTCCCAAGGGGAAAAAGTTCTTCCTGGAGAGCAGCTCAGAATAAGAGGAACCATCAGAAAAAAGATGAGTCTTACCTACCCCACTACACCCCTCACTTCCCCAAACAACAGATCAAGGTAGAGGAGGTCTAGAAAAAAAGGAGGAAAAAAAATATTTTTTTTTTACTAAAAAGGAAATGAGAGGTTTCCCCATCTCCCACCTGGTTCCTCCAAGCAACGCAGCTAGGAGCAGCCTGTTGCTTTCTTGGAAGCTCCTAGACCACAAGATGGGAAGTCATGGATGCAGGAGCCAAATTATTTATTGATATCTCCCACTTCCAGGCTGCTTCACAGCTCGGCAGTGTGCAGGAGGGAGTTCAGACTGACCACTGCAGGCTGATCTTTCCTCCTCCACAGACAAAATGGTCTCCAGCCCCTGTGATTCATGAAGCCATGGATACTTTTGTTCATTGGCCATTATTCATTAGATACGGGAGACCGAGCTGTTTAAGCTGAAACTTCATGGAATGAAGAAAAAAAAAAATTGTTGCACATTTTACATTATCCCTTGCAAATATGAAAGCTTGCTGCTATCTTCAGATACAATATTTATGAATTGGTCTTTCAGCCAAATCCACTTTTGAATAAGGATACACAGCTGCTGGTACCCAAAAGTAAGATAGTTCCCAAATATATCTTTGCCATTTAAAAAATCATTCTACAGGCTTGAAAATAGTATCTCTTTCATTGCAAATGAACTCTCCACTTTTGATGTTTCAAAGACAGTCTGAAATTAGCTGGGTTTTGTTTGTGTTTGTTTGTTTGTGCACGAGAATAATTGATTAAATCAGCACAAGCATAGCTGATTATACACTCTAAGAGAGTACCAAGGAATTCAGCTGCAAAACTCCCAGCATTGTGAAGAGCCATGCCCAATTTTTATGCTTAAATCTCCAACATGGAATCCCCTCTTAATTATACAGTAGCAAATTTGAAATGTGTCATCACCTCCCACCACTGGATATTTAGATTTTGAATTCATTTAACCTGCATTGTTCAACACTTCTAAGGAAATTTTTTTTTTAAGATGTCTCCTTAAACTTTGTTTTTCATGAAAAGGGAAAATTTGCATAGAAAAAGATTTAATACTCATTACTTACAAAAAATGACAGCCCTCTTTCATTAACCAGTGCAATGACCCTCTAATAGTTTCAGACTGAGAAAAAATATGCAGAGAAATATGCCAATTAGGACTGTGAAAATATATATATTATAGACCAGGCACCAAAAAAAAAATAAAAAAAATAAAAAAAAAATAAATTCAAAGTTAAAAATTGAACTTATATCCTTCAGTCCTCTGAAGAATAATCTATTTTTAACAGAAATTGAAAAGCTATCTTTATAAAATTTCTCATTCCATCAACAACAATAAATCTATTGTTCAGATGTGGTCTAAATTGTTCTTTGGAAGAGGAGGGCTTTGAGAAAATCAAATAGAAAATGCATTAAAGAAGAAGAAATGCCTTTTTAACTGGAATTACTCTCTGTACATGTAGCCTGTAGTTTTTGATACATTTTAGGTTTGCCAGAGGCAATTGGACACCATGAAAAATTATTTGCAACCATTACAATAAGAGAAAATGTGTTTGCTTATTTAAGGGAGAATAAGCAAGTTTAGCATTATGCCTTCTACTTTAAGAAGTATGTCTGCAGGGATCCAGATGCTACGAAACAGTAAGCCAATGACATTAGTTTGAAGTGCTACGTTATACATTAAGAAGCTATACACCTATTATTTATTTTACAAGCAAAAAATAGGTCTTGTGGAAAAGAACTCAAATTTCAGTCAAACTTGCAAGAAAATAACAATACTTGGCACTTTCAACATGCTTTCCATCCGAAAAATGCAAATAATTAAGAACAAGCAAGGGGGAACCAAGCCGTTGTGCAGGTCATCACCAGAGCCAGGACATATAGGGAAAGCTCCAGTGCCATCAGATGTTGCACAGCTGGAAGCAAAATATCCTGGCTATGAATGGCACCCAGAACTGATCGTAGCCTGCAATACTCCGTAAAGCTGCCCTAGTTTATGGATCAGAGAATTGATGCACAAAAAGCTTTATATACGTGTTCTAAGCTGGCAATATTGCACAGTAAAAGAATTATGAATAAAACCCATTTCTTTGGAGATTTCCAGTTTTGTCACCCTCAACAAAACTCCTTTTACACAGCCTTCAAAATCCTTAAGTATTTTTTTCTGACTGCAATACTATGCCAAATATTTATTTTATCACTCCAAAACTCAATTTACTGCTGAAACCCTGCATGAATACTTCAGAGGAGCTTTAAAGATCCTGTTTGGAAGAGAAGGAAAGATTACAGAGATTAATATTGTGCAAATGAATCTCTCCCTACATCACCAATCTTAGAAGCTGCTGCTTTGCCCTAAGGCAAGCAGCTAAAAATCGTCACTTGTACATAGAAGGGGTCTAAGCAAAGTAAATCAAATTCCTGGAAACATGCATGATGTGATCAACTACTTACAGTGCTGTAGTCAGTGAAGGTGAGGATAACAGAAGGATAACTGAAAGAAAGAGCAAGATAGGAAGACAAGAGAAGAAGGGAGGAGGGCAAAGTGGGAAGCAAAATGTTCTAAGACCTGACTGAAGTAGAAATAAAAAATGTTTCTAGTGAAGGAAGTTAAAGAATCAAAAATATAAAAGGAGAGGGAAGAGTTAAAATACAAGTGATAGAAAAATAAAAACATAAATAGATAGATAAATACTAACAAACAACAAAAAAGCCTAAGCCCTTAAAACCAAAAAGTGACAAAGTTTAGAGCTTTCAGAAGCTCAAGTCAGTAATTCTTTGTCAGCCAAACTCTCCTTGATTTCACTGAGAGTTTTGCTTTAATGAGAACAGCAGGACAGGCACCAAATGCTGCTTTATTTCTTATACTTGAATCAACAGCAAGATACTCTGTTGTTGAAAAATATGATCCATTTTTGAAGAAATATGGATATTAGGTGCCAGACAGTATAAATGTAATTGTTACAACTGAGTTACATCAGTGTGCATCAGATGACAGTAAGGTCCTTTGTGTTGGAAGAAAGAAAAAAGATGAAAAAAACGGACTCATGCTACCTTGCAAACAATTAAAATAAAGGTCCAGAACTATTCCAGCAAACTTTGCACTGATTTCAGTGAAAGCCCAGGAAAAAAACAACCAAGTAACAATCTTCAGTCCTTCTTATTAAAAAAACCAACCAAACAACCAACCAAACAAAAAAATCTAACAAAAAAAAACAAAACCCAAACCAAACAAAAACAAATCAACCCCAAAATCAAGACTGAATACGAGTGACATAATTATTTTTTCTCAAGTTTTGCTCTTTCTGAAATTGCTGTAAATGCACCCATCTGGTTCACAGGACTATTGCTTGGTTAGGCTTGATTGTGTGAAAGTGCCTGTCCCAAATACTGTATTAATATATTGAAAAGAAAGCATAAGATAAGGAGATTAGAGAACAAAATCTTCTTCTCAGCTTGGTAACTAAAGATAAAGCAAATTAAATAAAACTCAGTCCTCATCTGATGAACAGGACGAAGATTCTGCCTACGTAGTGGCCTTAATGGTCCATGTAGAAATTACATAGCTGTTATCCCATTTATAAATCATAAATCAAAGGAACTCTTACTGGAAGTGTAACTGGAATGTGGGTATGTCTAATGCAAAGCCTCCAATTTAAAACCTTTTACTGTTTTAGATGTCAAAACCAGGAACAGACAAAATATGATGAATAATATCTGTAGAATTACCAATAAGAACACTGAGGCAGATATTTAGTCTGAGAACTAGGAATAGCAGGAAAACATCCCATCTCCAACTGATCAAGTTGCATGCAGGAATAATATTTATTATGGACAGGATTTTGTGAGTGTACTGTTCTTGCCCGTAATATGGGAAATACCCTGTCAGTTCTCCATGACATAATAACAAGGGGCATCCCACCCAAACCAGTAAGTCTAGGATATGCTCAAAGTTGGATTAATTCAGCCACTGACTCAATCAGAGAACCAGTAATTCTAAGGTTTTGCACAGTTACATCCACCTGATGATTTAGAGATTACAGGTGGGAGCTGCCTTATTAAAATTGCTTTCCAGCTTAAAAATTTGACACACCTAACAGAGGGAATCAAGAGAAACACAGTCTGGTCTGCACATCAATGACAAAATGATAATAAAGAATCAAACTCAATCACTATTGTTTGCAAGACTAAAATTATGCTTAAAGAAATTAATTCCCATCTGTAAGCCTGTGAAATTTGATTATTATTTTCTTGTGCTTGTTTTCTTCCCAATGATTGAACGGTATTGTCTATTTTTAAAGGGGAAAAAGCAAAAAAAAAAAAAGCTGCTCAAATAATAAATTGTTTATCCCAAGATGGAACAAACCATAGTGATGAACTTTAAGCATGGTTACCAAATTAGAACTGAGAATGAAAAACAAGTCTTTTCCTGTTCAAGGTCTTGGTTTTAATGTGCTTTTATTTTTAAATGGACTGAGCGTTGACTGCTGAAAATTCAAGTCTACCTGGACATAAGACTGCTCACTTGACTGAGAAGTTTGATGACTTCTCTAAAAAGTAAAGTCTGTGTGTGAAATTACATCAGTATCCCTGCTCTGAGGTAAATCAGCGGAGGCAGAGTGGTTAATATCGCTTATTAAATAATGTTTAATGGATCAAACAAGATATGCAGGATTCAAGAGGGCTCTTGGAGCTCTGGTTGTTTCCCCAGGCTGCTTATGCAACCTCACTTGCGCAGGCAGTGTAAGGGCCTGCCATTTTATTACATAAGGTAGCCCAAAAATACACAGCTAGGCAGTTGTGATCTCCATTAAGTGCTGTATTGGATTTTCTGTATCAGTTAGCATCTAGAAATGTTAAGAAACTATCAGAAGGACTTAAGGACATTACTCTGTTTGGGATTGTTACTGTTGTTTTAAGAGCAAAAGATCTCTTCTAAAAGCTAGAAAATATTCAGCATGAGCTGCATTTGAATACACTGTGCTTTGACCATTGCTGAAGTGAACAGCAACACAGTCTTTGGTCTGGCACAGGCATGGTAAGCACGATCCAGGGCTTTAAAATCTGCCTTTCGGATGATTAAGCAAATTGCCTTGTTTAATAAACAGCAGTCAACACAACAGTATTGTTTTAACCAGTGCTTAAGTGTAGGGGATAGCTGAAGAAAATGAATATCCAACACATCCAACATTCTCAGTTCACAATATCAAAGCCTCGTCTCATCCAGACAGGTAAAACTGTAACTACGCAACACCACCAGGTCAGGGAAGATGACCACCCTGCCTCTCATCTTCTCACTGACACTGGGCAGCAGCAAAGGCTCGGAAAGGCTGTGTGAGCAGGGAAGGCATGTAGCAATATTACAGCCTCCCAGTGGAGACTTCTTCAGCCAGGCATTGTATCTTGGTATTCAATGCCTCTTGGTGGGATTGCTTCTGTGAATATAATTGCTTTCTGAAGCTACTTGAACCCAAGAAGATAAGGCTGTCTATCCATGCCAAGACTGCACAGCTCAATAATAGGACATCAGGGAGCGAGCTTGAGTACTGTGCCCTGATTTTTGCAGCGCTGCTGAAGTTCTAGCTCATGTCCCAGCTCTGCTTTCGAGCACTTCAACTAGATTCTTCCAGCTACCTCTTTCCACAGTTCTTCCCATGGTCAGCCATGAGTACTGAAGCTACAAGCCACTAGGAGCCCAGTGGGGTGGACACTGGCCCACTTCATTTCACTGAACAGACTGGGATGGGGAACAATTTGGCTCAGCACTCACTTCCAGCCATGGCCAGACACGGGTGCTGAGAGGCAAATAAAAGAGTGAGGCAAACCAATGGTGATACTTCCTCAGAATACTTCACAAGCTTCCAAGAATTTGCAGCTCAAAACTTCCTGAGCCAGAAGCAGTGGTTTTGTATTTAATAGCCCTTGATGTGTTTCTCTTCCATGAATTCATCCAGTCACCTCATTAGTTGATGTAACCTCTCAGCATCCACATCCTGTGGTGAGGAGCACATCAGCCTGACCACACTGTGTGAAGAGCCTTCTCCTTTTGTTTCCATCCCCACAACTGCCTGTTTCACCCAGTGCCCTCTGTTGCTCTCTCTTTGTGAAGTCATTCCCATGATGCCTTCTCCACAGAATCACAGAATCACAGAAATTAGGGGCTGGAAGGGACCTAGAAGATCATCTAGTCCAACCCCCCTGCCTGAGCAGGATCACCTAGACCAAGTCACCCAGGAACAGATCCAGGCGGGTCTTCAGTGTCTCCAGAGATGGAGACTCCACAACCCCCCTGGGCAGCCTGTTCCAGAGCTCTGGCACCCTCACTGAGAAAAAGTTCTTTCTTGTGTTGAGCCTAAACCTCTTGTGCTCCAACTTGCACCCATTGCCTCTCGTCCTGTCATTGGACGACATTGAGAAAAGTCTGGCTCCATCCTCTCTACACTCACCCTTAACATATTTATAAACATTAATGAGGTCTCCCCTCAGTCTCCTCTTCTCCAGGCTAAAGAGCCCCAACTCTCTCAGCCTCTCCTCATAAGGGAGATGCTCCACTCCCCTAATCATCTTGGTGGCCCTGCGTTGGACTCTCTCCAGCAAATCTCTATCTTTTTTGAACTGGGGTGTCCAAAACTGGACACAGTACTCGAGGTGGGGTCTCACCAGTGCAGAGTAGAGGGGGAGGAGAACCTCTCTTGACCTACTGGCCACACTTCTCTTAATGCATCCCAGGATGCCATTGGCCTTCTTGGCCACGAGGGCACATTGTTGGCTCATGGTCATCCCCCTGTCCACCAGGACCCCCAGGTCTCTTTCTCCAGAGCTGCTCTCTAGTACATCAGCCCCCAGCCTGTACTGATACATGGAGTTGTTGTGCCCCAGATGCAGCACCTTACACTTGCTCTTATTAAATTGCATTAAATTTCTCCCTGCCCAGCTCTCCAGCCTGTCCAGGTCTCTCTGGATGGCAGCACAGCCTGCTGCTGTGTCAGCCACTCCTCCCAGTTTGGTGTCATCAGCAAACTTGCTGAGGGTGCTCTCTACCCCCTCATCCAGGTCATTGATGAATATATTGAATAATACTGGACCCAGTACTGACCCTTGGGGGACTCCACTAGTTACAGGCCTCCAGCCAGACTCTGCTCCACTGACCACAACTCTCTGAGATCTATTCTTCAACCACTTCCCAATCCACCTTATTACACTGTAACTCCACACTTTACATTTGCACATATCTCTGTGGCATTGCTTTGCCAGTGTTGTCATGCCTCAGGCAGGACTCTCTCCCCTCCTCTGATCACCTTTGCTGCCCTCCTCTGAATCTCTTCCCTCACCATTATACCCCCTTTGATACCCCCCCTTTGAGGTGGGGGTATCAATAACACGATACTGAAGACACAGGCACATCAAAGCTTCTACAGCAAAATAATGGGATTCTTTTTAATTGTTTTCCATCTTTTATAAGTAATTCCTAATGTTCTATTTGCCTTTTTTTTTGTTTTACAGAAACTTGTGTTCAAGCATTGCATTGACTCTTTGAGTTGTCCATGGAAGATTTTATCTAAGCTTCTGCATCTTCAGTGACCTGTAGCAGTGAATTTCTATGATTACACATATACTTATATGAATACACATATACTTTCTTCTATTAACTTTCAACCTGACACACATATTACATTCATCTTACATGAAGATATTTAAAGAGAAAGGGCAACTGAAATGTCCCAATAGATGATACTCTCTCATACTAGCACTTCTTGGGTGATTTGAAATTACAAAGTGTCTTCATACCTGAACTTCAAGATTTCTATTCTACTCCCAAGCTCTGTCATCACACCATTAAGCCTTCTGATTTAAATTTGAGGCCTCTGCTCTTCATTTTCCCCATGCTTCCACCACCACTACTTCTTCTTCATTCTAGTCCCACTATTATTGTCACCATGCATGTGAATTAAGCAGTTTCCTTCTCCCTGCCTCTGCATCAACAGGCACACCACACCACCACCAACACAGATGAGATAGCCTTCAGTGCTCCCTCCCTTCAATGCCATGATGCTCACCACAGCAGTAACGTCTGGGAAGAATAGCTGTAGGGAAAAATCCACTCTGCCATTCACCCACCCAGTGGAGTGCCAATTCTTCCCAATAAAGATGAGCAGTTACTCAACTCCTAACAACACTGGGGTGTTCAGCTCTGTGCCGAGAGCATCTTCAGCGAGTGAGTGCAACAGTCAAGCCTTCAACATCCCTCTGCCAATAACATGTAAACCAAGCATCGTGACAAAATGATAACTGAGACAAATTCTAGAAGCTTTTCACAGGCTCAAAATAAGGCATACCCCCAACACAAAACTGATCCCAAGCCAGGGATATTTTTCCTGCTCCAAAACACAAAGCCACAAGAATTCAACAGTCTCAAATAAAGTGTTTCTCAACATAGCCAAAAAATGCAGATTCACAGAAAAAGAATGAGCAAGGTCTCCTAATGCGGGATGATATATGTACCTAAGCCATCTTTGTCAGATTCATAGCCAAAGAAGACATTTCCCTCAACCATCTTCTCAGAAATAGCTGAACCATTTCATCTGAAACTTCCCAAAGAGAGTCTGTCTTCAGCAAACACTCAACCCAGAAAATGATGGGCTAGGTTTAAGCTTAGTAAATGCACAAATCTGCACCTGAAAGGAGATCATTGTACTAGAAAGCACTAGATTATTTTAACTGCAGACAACATTGCTGCCTATGAGAATATAACAACTCCATCAAGTGGTCTCACGTGCTCTAGACTAGAAAATGGGGCACTATCGCAATTCTGTAAAGCAAAGTCTGTAGGTTCAATCCTGCACACATGCAGGTTAGAAGCTTTTTTGGGGAGGTAAAGCAATTTTAGGCAAGCCTAATGTCTCCAGGCTTTGAAGAAGGGCACAGAAATGCTGCCAGCTTGGGGAATCACTCCGGTGTCATATACCGTGTTCTGGGAAGCCTTCATTTTCACATGTTCAGTGAGACAGTGTACAGCTTGGCAATTACGTTCTCCAAATACTCCTGTTCCTGAGTTCTCCCTGCAGACCAACTCTGTGTCCATTATTTATCTACAGAAATGTAGAGGATCGGGCCCTCCACCAGCTGACAGCTGTCAGAATCAGACACAGATCAATGGATGAGTTGGCTAGGTCTGAAAACTGCGAACACTAATTGCTCAGAATCACCAAACAAACTAAACCCAAGGTGGGATACAAATTCACATTTCACACCGGGGCAAGAGACAGATAATTTTCCACTCCAAGAGGCAGAGGCCACTTGTTGAACTGAGCGCTCGGGTTATCTGTGCCCGACCGAGGGAACCCTAGAGCCCTTCTGGAGATTTAGCACCGTGAAAAGATTCAAGTTCCTGTGCCGGCTGTAATGCTTATAACCGCTAATTATTTCTGAGTCACTTGAGTGAAAGTAAACTGCCATCCTGTAGACAGTTAAGGAGTACTGAGGAAAGTTTCCGGATGAGAGTGCTCGTTAATTGACAAATAGGGCTAGTGACCACAGAGGGAAACACGACCGCACCACTCTTGGCGACAGAAGCCCTCTGCTGACGCTCAGCAGTGGATTCCACGTTGCCCCCAGTTCGGCACGGTGAAGGGAAACAAGCGGGAGCCCTGAGAGGGGCTGCAGCAACAGCGGGGCTCTCCCGGCAAGCGACATAAGCTCTGCCTCCTACCAGGCGCCTTCGCTCATTCAAAAATCCCACTGGTCTTAATGGGAGTTTTCCTTGACCGCAGGATGCCCAGTGGCGTTGCAGACCCTGTTCCAGTCAAGCCTAAATGAACCCCCCACGTCAGGAAACTGCCCACCACACCAAAATGGGGAGGGGGATACGTGGTGGGGGGTAACTTATTTTTCCAAAGGGAGGGGTCAGACCGTCGGGACTCCGCCAGCGCGGCCGGGACAGACACGCCGCACACGTCGCGCTCCCCACGCAGAAACTTTCCCGCGGCAGAGGCGATTCCAGCCCCCACCACCGGGCACGTCCGCCACCTCCGCAGTGTCGTTGCACGAAATGGACCTGACCCCGATCGCCGCCGCGGGGGGTCAGGCGCGGGTGGGCATCCCGCGTGGGTGCCCACAATGACGCGGGTGTCGCGGGTGGGCGCCCCGCGGGGCGGAGGGAGAACCGGGGCCGCAGGGCCGCGCATTACCTGGGGTGTCGGTGCTGCGGGAGCGCGGCGGGGAAGCCCCAGCCGCCGCCGCTGCTGCTGCTGCTGCTGCTGCTATCCGCGGTGGCCACCTGGGCGCGGGAGCCGCCGCCAGTGGCGGTGCCGGCGGTGCCGGTGCCTGTGCCTCCGGGCTGGATGCCGCCGCTTTTCCGATGCCTGCCGGTGCTGCTGCGGCAGCGGCCGCCGCTGCTCCAGCCGCGAAGGAGGCCGGCTTCGGGAGCCGGCAAACTCTTCCTCGCCGACGAGGAGCCGGGGACGCTGCCCGCCTCCTGCTTGCCGCCGGTGCCGGTGCCGGTGCCGTGTCTCATGGTGCGCGGGGCCGCCGCATGCCGCGCTGCCGCCGCCCCGGGCGCCGCGGGACCCACGCGCGCCGGGGCGAGGGGCTCCCCCGGCAGCGGGAGGCCGCCGGGAGCCCGGGCTGCTGCGGGGGGAGGAGGAGGCCGGGGTCCGGGGGGGCTGCTGCCTGGGGCTCCCGCTGGGGCATTAAGTTGGACGCACGGCCGTGAGAGGCAGGGCGGGCGCGGGGGCTGCGAGGCCGATAGTTCTCCGAGAAGTTGGAGCCCGGCGGGCGAGGCGGGGGCATCCTCTCCGCCGGCCCTTCATCGCCGCCCGCCGCCGNGGGGCGCACCCTGCGCCCCGCGCCCATGGGCAGCAGCGGCCCCGGCGACTGGCGGCGGCTCTCCCGCGCCGCCTGCCTCCGCCGCTCCCTCGCCTTCCACGGCAGAGAGTGGGGAGGAGGGGGAGGGGGGAGCCTAAAACCGAGGCCGGTGCGCAAAATGGGTCATGAAGGGGGAAAGGAAACCCGGCGCTGGCCTCCCTCCTCCCTGCAGTGGGCTCCGAGAGGGCCGGGCTGGGGCAGTGAGAGGGCTGCGGACACGCTCTCCCTCCCCGGCTCCCTGTGCACAAGTGCAGGGAATGTTCCACTGACCTACATATTTTTCCAAACATACGTGACCTTTTTTTTTCTCTCTCTCTCGTTCTGTGGGAGGAGACAGGCGAGGATCCAAGAAAAGGAGAAGCTGGAAAGAGAACGAAAGGGGAAGCAAGGGTAAGAAAGAGAAAAGAATAAAAACCTCAACCAAAAAGCCAGCTCCTCATTAAGGATGGTTTCACAATGCCTCGAGCAAACCCCAGCGTGCCCGCCTTTACATGTGTCTATAGCGACATCCTCGCGCTGCACCGGCGCCCGCCCCCATAGGTTGACCCCAGGAGCCCCCGGCACTCCAGCTTCCCGCGGTGCGGCCGCCCCGCCAGGCAAGGGCAGCACCTAGTGCCCGACCGCTAGTTCCCGTCTGGACCCCGACTCAGGTCGGCTTCGCTCGGCGGGCTGCGGACGTCCTCCCCTCTCGGCCCCCAGCCTGGGGGATGATCCTGCGCCCTGCCTGTGCCTGCCTACCCCGGTGGCAGTGGTGGCCCCAGGAGCCGAGCCGGAGCAGGGCACGGCACCGTGCTGCCCCAGGGCAGGTTCCCGGCAGGAGCTCCCGGTTTGGTTATGCAACGGCGCACCGGCAATTAGAGCAAAACCTTGACAAGAGAGTTCTTTGCTCTTTTTTTAAAAAAACTTTTTTTTTTTCTGCTTTTTTTTTCCTTCTTCTTCTTCTTGCAAAGTAGGTCATTCTTTTTATTCCCCACTTTGCTTTTTTTTTTTTTTTCTACTCCTCCTGCAAAGTGGCCAGTGAGAGATAAGGAAGTGTGCTGGAGCCTGGGAGGAGCTGTTGATTCGGAGCTTTGCTGTCGCCTCGTCGGACGTTCCTGCTGCAGACTTCTGACGGCGGCAGGGAGCGGGCTTTGGGGTTGCCCTTCTCTCCCAAGGAGGGCAGAAATGCCCGAGGGGCGGGGGCACAGTTTGGGTTCAGCCCGCTGATGTCCCCGTCGCCTCTCGCCATCGACAGCGGCAGGCTCTCCATCACTCTCGGGCCCTGCTGGCCATTGCCCCTCTTACCCGTTGTCACCCTCTCACTGTTTGTGCAGCGGGGGGCTTCTTATCAGTGCTGTGTCCCCTCGCCCAATAACACACTACCCCCAGCCCCACTGATATGCCAGAGAAACACAGCTTCGGCACCACTCCCACCGCTTGAGATGTCTGCCTCTAGGATACAGAATTTGCTTTGTAGTAGAGTTGCATTTTTTTTATTCAGAGAAGGGATTTTCTGGGAGCTGGTGCAAGCCTTGTCCCAAATAGAAGGGCCTGGCTGCACTGGCGTACCTGTGCCAGCAGAGTTTGTGTGGTAGTCTTGAGGCTGTTTCCCTATCTCCCCTCATCGTTCTGCCTCCTTTTTAAAGACACGTTAATCCCTGCAAAATACCAGCCAGAAGAGATCTCTCTGCCCACACGGGGGGTCTGTGTGTGGGCAAAGCATGTGGCCTGAAGGTTGCTGCAGCTACCTGGCTCCAGCAAGGAGCTATGCTGCTTGTCCCACTACCCCCACCACTCAGTTCATGCAGTTACCCTAAGTTACCAGTAACTGAATGAAGTCCAGCTCCCCCGTATGCTACATCCAGATAGTTATTCAATCCAATTCAATCCTGAATGCAAATGTTAATAATTACAAAGTATGGAAAAACATTGTGCTCTTTTACTGAGCACTTTTACACCGTACTTTATACAACAGGCATGACTAATGTTGAAAGGGTAAAGTTGTTTACTTTTAACCAAGATTAAATACAAAACTTTGAAAGCTCCTCCCTTCCTTTGGATGAAACCCAGCGTTTTCTTCCCATTTGGAAATTGTCAAACAGTGGTTAAACAATCTTTGGCAAACAAGTAGTGCCTGAGGGAATAAAGCATCAGATACATGGGGAGTGGAATAAAAGACATTTCAGTTCCTGAGGTATTTTTCTTGTGTTGCACAATGAAGTATAACATAAAATCTTCAGGCCTTGTAAGGTTAGAGAAAAGCAACTTCCCATGATGATATACACCACATGATTTGATATTCCAGTCCTTTTGAAAATCTACCAAAACCCTGCCCCCAAAACAACCCTAAGTTTTCAAAATCTATGAAACCAAGTACCTTGAGGAAAATACCACATTGAGAGACAGGGGCATATGTAAAAAAATGCATCTCTACCGTGTTTTAACATTTTCCCTGTGAATTTCCATGGACTCCGTTGCACAAGTGAAGGAATGAGACTGCTTAAGGTTTGGTTTTTAATTCATTCCCTAGGATACCAGTGTAAACTTCAATTAGGGCAACAAACAGTAGATTGGTTGAGGGTGAGGCAGAATTTTCCCAGCACATACCTGAGTCCTGTTGTGAAACACCAGCCATTCAAAACACGCAGCCTTTCTCTTGGACCAGTGATACATGGAAAATAACCCAATACTGTCAATACTGCCTTCAGTTTGGAAATGAACCAGAAGGTTACACTAGATGCCACACATTAAGAACTTCAGGGCAGGAGCCCAACATTCAATTAAAAAAATAATTTTAAAAGAAGTTTTATATTCATATCAGTAAGCAACTTTTCAGACTCCAGGAGCCTGTGATTCAAAGCCGCAATCTGTTTTGTTTCAATTAGAATACTCTGGCCAAACTTTGCAGCCCAGAAATGACACAGCAGGGTTGTCAATGGGCCATGAACCACAATCTAGGTGCCTCCCAGGATGGAGGGCCAAGGGGAAGAGCAGCACAGGACAGCGGCTCTCCTGGGACCCCAGTGCTCCATTGTGACAAACCCATGGGGCTGGGTATGAGTTCAGCCTGGACATACTGGCTCTAACTCTGGTGCCTTGCTTTTTCTCACTGCCAGGGATTTGGATTATGTGGCACCACCACTGCTGAGTGATGTAACCCTCAGTAAAGGACAAACTTCAGACATCCCTTGGCCATCACAATCTGGGAGTGTAGACATTGCCTGTACTGCACCTGTGCAACGTCAATGCTTTTAACCTTTAGAGTTGGGGTCATTCAGCCTAGAGAATAGAAAGCTCTGGAGAGACCTTATTGCTGCTTTCCAGTACTAAAAGGGAGCCTGGGGTGGAACTCTGTGTCAGGAGTGTAGTGGTGGGACAAGGGGGTAATGATTTTGATTTGAAAGAGAGTAGATTTAGATTAGATGTTAGGAATAAATTCTTTATTGTGAGCATGGTGAAGCACAGGACTGGGTTTCCAGAGATGTTGTGGAAGTTGTAGGATGTCCCATCCCTGGAAGTGGTCAAGGCTAGGTTGAATGGGGCTTTGAGTAACCTGGAATAGTGGAAGGTGTCCCTGCCTAGGGCATGAGGGCTGGAGCTAGAAGATCTTCAAAGTCCCTTCCAACCCAAACCATTCTGTGATTCTATGGTTGTATGAATTTTAAGACACAAGCACATGTTTGGGGGAAATAAGATGCAATTTACAGCCCTTAATTTAAATGGAAAACCTACAATTGGATTAGTGATTGTGTAGAAGTAAAAAGGGGTCTCTCAAATAATCATCCTCTAACAAATACAAATGGTAGCAGTGGTGAAAAAGTCTGGGATGACACTGGCAGAGAGGGGTGTGATGGGAAGGAATAAAGGACCCTCAAAAGGCTAACCAAATTGTTCTGGTTATGTAAATATTCTCTTAAGTTTTCAAGTAAGAAAAAAGGAGATGAACAAGGATTAATTTGATTAATATTAATTGAAGGATAGGACAAACCTTTGGGCCACTTGTCTCCCTACTTTAATTTTGGAAAAGAGCAACAGAGATAAATACATGACAAACAAATCTAGTGGCTCCTTTTAGTGAAAGGAGTCACACTAGCCATAGCTACTGGGAGCTCTGTGCTGCTTTCCAGCCAGGCTGGTTGGAAAAGGTGAACATGGCAGTACAAGGACAGAAGTGGGGATCTCTTTCTTTGAGTAACACGCTTCTGTAACTGCTTTTGGTAGAAAGGTCTGCAGAGAGGAATGGTCTTCAGAGGATCATCATTATTTTACATTCTGAGGCTTACAGCTTCCTAAGGGAAGGTAGTACATACTGATCAACCAGCAGCACAGCCTCCAAATCAGGGAAAGGCAGGGAGATGCCACAATAAAATGGCTTCAGATGCATCCCACAGATGCTGCCCTAAGCACTAGAGTAGGATGTCTGATGAGTCTTCATCTAGAAAACCAAACTGCCTGTTTTTCTGCATGGTTATTACAAGAGAAGACCCAATCTGCTGATTTGACTTAGCCTGATGCATTTTGAAGCAAAAAAATTATCTATTGCCAGGATTTACATGGAAGAACTTAGCTGTATATAGAACCTACCTAAGGGTTTGACTTTTATAGTTTATTAAAAAAAGGGTCTTCAGGTTTCCTTTAATTGGTTGATGCACAGAGTCAGGAGGAAGAAGGCATGAATTGAAAAATTATTGACTAAACATTGAGTAGACTTAATGTCTGGAAGCACTGAAAATGCTGCTGGGTGCCCAGAAAGCCTTAAAGCTTTCTGCTTGGCAATCTTGTGGCTAAGCATTTACAGCTTTCTTGTGCAGCATGAGCTGTGCGTATGCACTCAATTGCAATGAACTGTATATGTGTGTGTGTCATCCTAGGGAACCAAAGCTCGAGGCTGTGGAAATAATTCCTTCTCATATGGGAAAGAGATGATCCGCTTATCCTCTGGTCAACAGTGGCCTTTGTGCCAGTGCACCTCTTGGCCCATACAAGACCTTTTGTTCACTTGCAGCACGACAGGAATACATCTCATGGCATAATCTGGTTTCAGTGGGACTGTGCTGGTGAATACAAATAATAAATTATTATGTGACTGCACCTGGGAGAAAGGCTCTGGTCTGAAATCAGGCTGATGAAACAGAAGATAATAAAGGGTCCTACTGGCACAACTGAATTAAGAACATCTGGGAGAGGTGTGAACAGGAATGCAGCATCTTTGGCTTTACCTTGATTAGAAAACAACAACATTATTGCTGGACTGCAGCAGTGTTTTTTTTGGCAAGACATAACCCCTATGGATCTCTACAAATATTTTAAATACTGGCAGGTTTCACAGAGACCTCCTACCTCTTCCAGAAGCTCTTGATGATCAGCAGAAAGGTGTAATGATCCATTCCCTGTCTTCTTGAAGTAGGCAGTCTGATCTCCATCTCCATTGACTTAATCAAGATCTGGGTTAAGCTTGGAGTTCATTCTCATTCTCAGGACTCTGAATAGTTTTCCTAATTCTTTGCTAATTTCTCCCTTCTCTCTCTCTTTTTTTTTTTGTTTGTTTGTTTTGTTTTGTTTCTTTCCTGAGTACTGTTCTTGCTCACAACCTTGGAGTCACACCATTTAACCACCACACACGCTCACTCTTACAAATTCTTCTTAGCTTGCTTTGATTCTGTGCAACACTCTACTCTTGCACAAGGACACATTAGTGAAAATATGTAAAATATAAGCATGAAAGTATGTAACAGAAAACTTAGAAATAAATCTTCAGACTCAGAACTATATGGCTTTGACCTCACATATACAGCTCTGCCAGCTGTGATTTTCAAAGCAGTGAGCAACTATCAGTATCAGAATAATGTGTAAGTCTGAATTTAGCTGCTTGATTAAAAAAAAAAAATAATCTCAGAGGATTTTGTTCCAGGATGTTTGCAACATACTTGCTTAGATCTTTCTCATTGTCTTCTCTTACATAGCTGCCACATATGAGAGGAAACTATTAGGCCCATTGATTCTGGCCTCCTCAACAAATCCAGAACACACTTTCCTCTTAGTGCATCTGACCAGGTACCTTACTGACATGTTTTAAAAATACACTGATCTTGACTTAAAAAGGAATCCAAATCAGGTTCATCTTTTCATTGTCTCTTTCAATGCTTTGACTCAAGCTTGAGTACAGATTTATCTCAAGCTCCACCACAATATGAGGAAGAACTGTACTGTGAGGCTTACAGAGCACTGGAACAGATTCCCCAGGAATGCTGTGGAGTCTCCTTCTATGGAGACTTGCAAGATCTGCCTGGATGCATTTCTGCATGATCTGCTCTGGCAGGGGGGTTGGACTCGATAATCTTTGGAGTTCCCTTCCAACCTCTAACATTCTGTCATTCTGTGATTCCGTGACTGGTGTTGCCTAAACTGTAGCAGTCGGTAGGCACAAGATGTTAATGAGGCAATGGGAATGTTATGCAATGTCCAAACAGATGCTAAATTCTTGGTAACAATAACATAAACCCAACCCTACTGAGTTAAATCATGCATTTAAACACAATTTGTTTTTCTGCTTGAAGCTCTTAGCTTGAGCATAGTCATACTGTTAAAAAAGTTCAGAAAACTTTTTTCCTTTGGGCTAGATTTTTTCCCTTTTACCTTGTGAATGAAAATGGGCTGCTTCATGGACTGCTCTACCTTTTTTGTGCCTGTCAGCTCCTCTCCCTGATATTAATGCAAACACCATTCTAATTTCATTGTGAGCACCCCAGCAGAGCACCGAAATGAAAATAACATCCTTAAAAAAAACTTCACTACCACAAAATCAGGTGAGGTGTTCCATTGCTTTTACAAAGTCAGAGCTTTGGCCATAAAAGCTTGGAAGGTTTATCTGGCCTCTGCCATTGGGGCAGGCTGCACACAGATGCCCATCACAGGCTGTGCAGCTCTACTTTGCATAGAGCATTACAGGAGGGAAAGAAGAAGAGGAAGTGTTAAAAAGGTAAATATTGACTCAAAGAAAGGAGACATAAAAGAGAATGTGGGAGAACTGTAAATGAGCCAGAGAGGATGAAGAAAAAATTTTCCACAACTGTAATTAGGTTAGATTTCAGAAATAATTGCACTGTTCCAGCATCAGCAGATATTGTAGGCAATATTTGCTATCAGCTCTGTTTGCAGGGAAGCTGGTGAATTATTTCAGCCCACAGGGCCTGATTCTGATGTGGTTGCTCCAATTGCACATAAGCATGAGTCCAGTATGGTAGCAGATGTTCTCCCTCTCCGTGCCACTGTAAGCAGTAGAAGCATCTGGCTGGAAAGTTTGTAGGGAGTGGAAGCAGTGGGTGCAGAGACAAAAAATGCAGTGACCTGTGTGGATGCAAATGCCTGGCCTAAGTGGAAAAACATGTATGTAATAGATCTGCTGGTGCAAAAATTTGTTAGTAATTTAATACTGAGTAAAAGGTGTTTGAACTCTTTCCAGTGCCTGGATGATGCCACCACCTTTGCAGAGGGCATGGGGGTATTGGGCTGGTGCCTACCTCCTTCCCCACAGGTTGGAGCAGTAGCTGGGATGCAGGAGCTGCAGTCCTCTCTGATTCCTTTAAGATGTACTTCTCCTGTATAAAATCAGATTATATAGGCTTTCTGCAGGGAAAATAGATTTCACCTTTAAGTCTTCTGCAGAGGTTTTACATTAGTCGTTCATGCGCCATCAGAAAATCAATTACCATTGGTATTACATGCAGATGAACAGCTCAGAGTAATGGAGAATTCATTTTTTACAATGCTTTTAATAAAACACTAAATACAGCAAAATATTTTTCCAAAGGGCTATTTCTAAGCTCTGTGTGGGAAGTTATGTCTCCGAGGGGAAGTCTGCACCTTTGTGATTTGGACAAGGAGGCAGTCTTCAGCCTTCTTAATGCCAACGCTGGTCAAGCACATATTTCTGCCAGGATGGATTAAAGACAACAGCAGTCCATTGCCTGTATTATGATGGCTGTAACTTCACATGGAAAAGTGCTTTTTCTGTAAAAAACATGAGTTGCACAGGCCATGTTTTTGCAGTGCCGGTTGTCACAAGACCCTAAAATAACTGAATTACTCCCTTGTTCTTGACATTCTTATCATCTTTTCCTGTTATTAATGCCAAAGCAGTTTACTGATTAGATTTGCTGCATGTATTTCAGTAAATCATTGACATCAGCACCTCCTTACAAAGACACATATCTGCAGTAACAGCCCTGACTGAGTTTGGGGATGTAGCTAGGGCAAAGAAAGGGATAGTTTTATCAGGAAGCAATTATGAAAATAAGAACAGCAGTGCAGGGCCAGACCAAAGTATGCTGCCTCTAACTGTGACCAGAAAGAGAAGTTTGTGGAAGTGAGTAAGAATAGCAGAAGCATGTACTTCCCTGGAGTGCTCTCTCAGCCATCAATAGTTTATGCTCAGGAACAATCTGTATGCCCATGTAACCACCACGGGCAACATCTTCCTGCAGGGAACCCTACAGCTTAACTATACAGTTTATAAAGAGCCATCTGGTTTTGCTCATTTTGAACCTGCTAGCTTTATTTGGCACCCTTTCATTCTTGTGTTGGAGGGGAAGGGGAACAATTAGCCCCTCTCCATTCTCTTCATGCTACTTGTGGTTTTATACACATGTGCCATAACCCCTCTGTGGTTGTTTGGAGCAGCGGAAGCGTGCTGGGCTGATAATCCAGAGGTTGATGGATCAAAACCACACTCTGCTCAAAAACAGGTGTGGGAGTTGGAGCAGCACAAGCGTGCTGGACTGATAATTCAGAGGTCGATGGATTGAGACCACGTTCTGCTAGATACGCAACCACATTTTAATTAAATTGTTTTAGTTTCCCTTTCCTAATGATGTTCAGGAAAAATTTACAACCACTCAAGTGAGCAAACTGGAATTTAAACTATTCAGGCAATATATGAAAGCTCTAATTTCGAGCCCCACGTTGGGCGCCAATTTTAAATCTGTGGCAGTTTGGGGTCAGGGCAACCCCCAGACCAATAACAGACCGCTCTCTTTTAACCCCCCTCCCTCCCCAAAGGGGAGAGAAAAGGAATAAGAGAGAGAGACTTAGTGATTTGAAAAAGGAACTAAAGCAATTTAATAAAAAAAATGAAAATGAAGTATATACAAATATATACACAGCCAGTACCGAACCCAACCTCCCCCCGATGGTAATTACGTCACCCTCACGGACGCTGTGGAGGAGCTGGACTCTGGCACCGGGCCTTCAGGATCAGGATCGAAACGAGAGAGCGAAAGAGCAAGCAAGAGAGCCAAAGCAAGAGAGCGAGAGAGCAAGAGAGAGAGAAGAAGAAGAAGAACGAACCTCTGGACCCCCAAACTTTATATACTGGATATGACGTGTATGGGATGGAATACCTCGTTGGTCAGTTTGGGGTCACCTGTCCTGTCTGCTCCTCCCCGCAGGTGCGGTCTTTCACTTTCTGCACCCCGCAGTGCAACACACAAACTCTAGCAATGGCCTTGGTTTTGCATTCCATCCCTGGCAGTAACTGTAAACATGAGGTGTTATCTCTGCTAGAAGCAGAGACTGTCTGCAAAACATGCTTCTAACTCTAGAAAGTGCAGTTAGTTAGAAACTTAAACTGAAAAGTAAAATCACTGAACTGAATTTGTTTGCTTTTCACCCAAACCAGGACACCCTCTCAGTGATCACTTTTCCAAGCAGAGGAGATGAAGCTTCCTCCTTGTTTTTGGCCATCCCTATAGCTCCTTTCTGAATGTTTTCCACTGTATTTCCTTTAAGGTGAGAAACAGGACAGCACATAGTATTCAAAAGGCACACACTAAATCCGTATACATGCATGATTTTTTTTTGCTTTTCCTTCCCTAAAAACTGCTAACATGGCACAATGGCTCTTGTATCTTCTGAGATTCATAGTACACTTCAGTTACATGAGCTCAAGAGCAGTTTATTCCATTTACCTTTTTTTTTTTTTTTAAATAGCCCTGCAGGATCCAAGCCCCCCAAAATATAAATTTGTCTTAACGTATACACTGAATTAAAAAAAAAAAAATTTAAAAAAGCTAGAATACCACTCAGAAGAAAATCTATTCTTATTCACTTTAACTTCCAAGATTTCTGGAGTGACTGTATATAAGCTATGTGCACAAAAAGTAGCCATGCTGGAGGGGTAAGGGGGAATCAACCATAGAAAACTTGAACAGCAAAAAGAAGTGTTTCAAAGTGTTATAAACCTGTGAACATAAATGTATGATGGGATATAATAGAATAACATTAAAAAACCCTTTGACAATTTTCCTACAATAGAATGTACTCCCTTCTTTTAAATATTTTTGTTAGAGCTAAATCCCATGGAACCATGAACACAACTAAAATAACAGATGAATCTTTCTGCCAGTTGCTATTGCAATCTATTACTTGTAGGAAGGAAGAATGTTTATTTTAAAATATCCTCCTTGCCCTTAAAGATGTAGTCAAATGTTTGTATTATTTGAAAACTGTTTTAGATTTCATAATTACCCGGTTCCGTTTTCATTTTGCAATTCTTGCTAGGTATATTATTTTATGTTTTACCAATGTAATCTAATCTGTGCTGGTACAATTAAGTAAGACCAATACAATGCTACAAAAAACCAGCAGTGATGACCTAAGCTTCAGTCTGATGTTTCCTCCTTCCAAGGTAACTGATACCTATATCCCCTTGGCTCCACCAAGCAAATCACCAAAGCCACCAGATGACATCTGCTCTCACGTTTTCCACTGAGTCTTTCCTGGCCCATACTCCCTGTTCCCATCCCAGGATTAGTCTGATAAGATCAAGATGAGTGCCATGGGGTAAAGTTATTGAACCTGTGCCTTAAAATGTCTCTCCAAAGTTGTGCCTAAGTATTTCCAGCTGCTTTATGAGAGTGAATGAAATGGTCTGAAAGCTCCATTTCAATTCAAATAGCCTCTGCTTTAGTTCTACTTGCAACAATCAGCAGTGGCATTCAGCTTTCTAAAACTGATGGCAATGCTGTATTGTCCTGCTCACTATTTCTGAGAAGAGCAAACAGCCCTGTTCTGCATTGCATGAACAGAACTTCATATTTTTGACACCTTTGATCTGCAAATTTCCTACCCTATTGCTCTGTCTTGGGTTAGATACTTGGAAGACTTCCATGGAGATGCAAACATTTCTTGGGGCATGATGAGCTTTTGACTTTTGCCTTTCTTTGATTATTTATTTTTTGAAAGATAGAAAGCAAAGATCTTTTCTGTGAGGACGCCTGCCCCAGGCAGCCACTATTCACAGTGGAAGCTGAGTAACGGTTTGCTATTCAAACAGATATCTGAGTGTGTTGTACAACTGCAACAAAGCGAGATGGGTGTGGAAAGATGGCATGGAGCCATTCCTTCCTGACTGGTAGAGAAGGAAGCTTTTGGAAAGGCAGGTAGAAAGAAAGGTATTGGGAATATATGGACAAGGCATGAAGCATTGGTGAAGAGGCCATCAACATTTATGTGGTGCATTGAGAGAAGGAGAGGACAAGAATCTGGGATGAGATGCACAGAGGTCTGGTGGGAGGTATGGACTAAGACTTGCAAGTATTTGGTTTGACCTTATAATGTGAGCACTTGCTGAGACCCTGGAGACTTCAATGTAAGTCTGAAGTTCAGTGAGCTGCCTTATTGCCTCTGGCAATTCACCTCCCCATGTCTCAGATTTCCCCCCCATCTTTTTCTGTTTGTCAAATTGGCATAAAAACTGGATTGTCAAGAGATGGGAGAAGAAAGATAAATTGTGCTGGCACTTAAAGATGAGGACATAGAGCCTGAGTCAAATCATATTCTATGTGGTTTAGGGGAAAGGGATGAAATGATGGTGTTAGCTTCCTTCACGTAGATCTTGAGCAGAAGATCTGACATCATTATGTTCTCAGCTCTAAATACAGAGAGAGTAGTGCTGGGGATGAGGTACAGAACGTGCAGCTCGCAGCCAGCACGACAAAATTGTTGCCAGGTAGAGATAAATGTAGGACAGACAAATTACATAAAGCCTATTTTTCATGGTCTTTGGCTGCTAAAGGAGGATGAGGCATTCAGAAACCCCCACCTTGTGTGATGGGCACAATGAGCTAAACTGCTCCTTTAATAATACTCAGGGAGCAACACATGCCAGTGCTGCTTTGTGTTTTTGTTTGTTTTTGTTTGTTTTTGTTTGTTTTTTTTTTAATTATTTTTTATTTTGCTTTGTTTAATAATCAAAATCAGCTAGGCTATGTCCTCATGGATGCAATCAAGTTTGTTTTCAGTTCTCCTTGGTGTGATGATGTGCCTTATCAAGCAGAGGATTTGGTTGTTTACATAAACTGGGCTTCAAAGGCTGAGCATCATACGAACACTGCACAGCAAGGAACACCTGCAGTCTGAGCCTTGGCTCCTGACCATGGTCTCCATTCAAATGGCCTCACCAACTAGCACTCCAGCCCTGTGTGCTGCATCCACGTATCCTCAGAGACAGGTGTCAATGCCAGGGCTCAAGTTTTAGAGCCTTTCAGACAATAACTCCAATACATCTGAGAATTGGAAGCTGTTTATATAGACATAGCCATAGTGTATCTCCTTTCAGAGAGGCAGTATCCACTATTTAAATTAATTTCTAAAAAGCTGGAAAAAATAAAAAGACATGCAACCTCAGGGAGTCAGTTGTCAACTGCTACTGGGGGTTCTTGATTGTGGAATCATAGAATACCAAGTTGGAAAGGACCTCAAGGATGGTCTAGTCCAACCTGTTAATGTAAACTACATATATGTATATAGTTTAAATTAGATGACCTGGCACCCTGTCAAGCTGAGTCTTAAAACTTAATGCCAAGGTACATCTCCTCTCTACCAGAAAGGGTGAGTATAAACTGAGCTCCTAGCTGATATCACCATATGGACTGTATACATCTCAAAGTACCAAGCTCTCCTGAAGCAACTGTTCCTTTTGTGGAAAGAAGATATGTGGACTAGTGTGGGGGGGATCTGCAACTCCTGGACATACCAGAACCATCCAGCATAAATTAATTATTTACAACTCTATAGGGTTTAACTGAAATTATGAATGAGTCCAGCTCCCCATTCAATTTATAGAAATTTAGGTGTCTGCATTTCATCTGAGTGCCTAAGCTTCCTGCAATAGCTACTGGAGATCTAAAGACTACAGTCAGTGGAGCCAGGGGTAGTTCAGCTCAGCAAATGATGTTTATCTTATAAAATTTTGAATTATCTCTTTTAACTCCATTCCCTACTTACTAAACTTCCATTGACTCTAAGGGATGCTGAGACACCTAGCTTACATACAGATCATTATATTACATTCAGCTAAATTTAGGCATCTCTATCAGCAGTTAAATCCCTCTCTATAAGGTTTATTAGGTCAGACTTATCTGGGCAGGTGTGTGGCCTTCTGTTCTTTGTGCATTACTTCAGTACAGAACTTCTCTGATTGTGAAGACTGAACATTGAAGTGACAGGTCTCAAAACAGAATAAAATGCTTCAGAATATGCTTTATATAGATGAAATTTATTTGAACTTTCAAATTCCTGAGAGCTAAAATTAAATGTCTGAAAGAATACCTGAATGCACCATCCAAAGAACATGAACCTGAAATAGTTGTCTTTAAATATCAGGGCTGATTGCCACTGGCACCAAAGAGGCTGAATTAGTCCAGAGTCAAGGTCCATCCAACCTCACACATGGTTTTCAATGCAGAAAAAAACACAGAACAAAAAGGAGTGATCCTCCCCCTTCTGTGTTATCACTACTTAAGGAATTAACAAATGTTTGGGCACTTTGTATGAAGAAGAATTCATCCAGTCAACTGTGTGTAGTGCCCCAATGGTCTGTCTCCTCCATAAGGTCATTCAAATAATTGCAGAACCTATTCATATCTTGGAACCCCTTGACATATGTTTGTTGAGGATAAGCAATTCAAGACCTATTGCTGTGGCAGTAAGCTCCACAATTTAAATTTGCTCCGTGTGAAATCAGCATTCCCTTGGGTTTCTTCAGATATATTTCTCAGAGGTACCCCCTTGTTCTAGCATCTGGTGAAATAGCAGACTGTCATTCCCCACTCACCTTCCCCCTCACTTCTCAGGTTTTATAGATATCTATTGTAGCCTTTCTCTGCCAGAACAAATGTTGTTTATAATAGTTGCAAATGTTTGAATAGACATTAGTTTGTGTGAGAGTCAGCTTTAGGAACCTGAGCAAAAACTTCGTGTAGAAAGACATCCCTAATGAATATGAAATACCTAAGGGGAAAAAAAAAAATTACCTTCAGATATTTAACACTGACTTTTCCCCCAACAAAGACCTTTGATTTGGTCAGACATTTTTAGTACATGAGTTATTGGTTCCTGTGAAACAATAAGACAGATGACTAGAGCATCTTTCTCCTTTTGTTTTAGTTCTCGTGTAAAATCCAAGCTATGAAGTCCTTGCCAATGGATTACTAGTGGTGTCTTCAGTTTTCTTTTCTAAGGAATGAGAAAATGAAAAATATTTGCAAAAGGGTATTGTGAATCATTAGTTTAGAAAAAGCTTGTATATAATTCATATTATTTTACAGCCTTAACAAGTTCCAGTAATCACAGGATATCATGTTTAACAGCAGATTTTAATACAGCCATAATAAAATGCACAACCCTGATCATTCATTTACAATTCTACATAGAGGGTGTACATATCTGGATTCAATATGCCAAGAAAGGACTACTTATTTTAGATCATTTTTGTAGGTAAATGTGTTATTTAGTGATAAAATAAGAAAACACACTATTTCTGCTGTTTTGTTATTCATACATTATTTAACACAAACTGGGGAAATGAACTAGAAGAATTTCAGGTGAATTTCACAGTAAATACTTTTAATGTATTTAATAGATCTATTGAGTAGTACTAGAAAGAGATTATTTCAACAGTCAACAGGAATATGGACTGAAAAATTGAATGCAGATTACTGAGAGGAAGATTGAAAACTGATAGATGAGCATGAGAAATTAGTACCAATAAACACAGCATAAATTATAGGTAACTCAATTTCCTGTAGAATACAGATTCTTCATCATCTCTGAAGCAGAACTCAGGAACTCAAATTCTGTGTGCTGGTGTAAAAGCCCTGTTCTTCCCACATGACTCCTGGCTCTGTGCATATGTTCAATCTATCACTGAATCACTGCTTTCCTCTGAACATTTTCTTTTGGGACATGCTGTATTATACAATAAATTTTGAGTGGGATGAGGAAACGAACCATTTTAAAGAAATTAGCTTACTGAAGCACCCTGTTTTTCTTACAGTTTTTCAAAGCATGACCAGGTCTGAAAGAGCTCATGGTTCAACATCTCATACATACAATTAAATTGAAATGCTTAATTGTGTGGAGCATTAGTCAGTGCTGATCTCCTGAGGAAACAGAAACTTTATTAATGATGCCTGCTTCCCACTGTGAAAGTAAAATTACACTACTTAAAGAATATATTTGTTAAGCACCTAAGACTGTTTAGAGAAGTCTGAGATCCTGTAATACACCATTATTGTGAAAAAGAGGTTCATGAAGTGAGGTATTTGGTTTGGAAGCTAAGAAGAAATGCTGAAATAAAATTAGGTAAAATGATTTTTGCTTTGCTGACAAGCAATTTGCTAATTAAGATGAGGAAAGTGAGTGTTTTGAGCTCTGCTCATGAAAAAAAGCTGGAAATAAGAGCTTAACTTTATTTTAGAAAGAAAAAAAAAAAAGAAACCACATTTACAACAATACCATTGTGCATCTGAAAAGCATGTTGATGAATATCAGCCTGTGAACAACTCCAACTCATATGAGGTTGGCTACCAAGCAAGATACTGAGAATAAACCCTTGGTTTGTGAGGCTTAGAAATACAGGCTCTGATTTGGCTGTGAGCACTTTGGGCTTAAGCAGATGATCTAAGCATGCACCTGTACACTGCATTATGGGCAAAGGGACCCTGCCTGCTCTTGGAACTGCAGCCAACAGGCAGCTCTAGTTGGAAGGGCAGGGAGCCACTCTTGTACAGCCCTGAGTTGAGGCATGTGTCCCTCCCTCCTGTCCCCAGTGTTGGGGAATCTGATGACAGAGACAGAGAAGCCCAAGTACTTTACCCAGACCTGTCTTGTTATATCTCTGTCTGCTCCTAGGAGACAGCCTATGGCACATGTACCTGCCTTGGAAATACCTGCTTTTAAGCCACAAGAGCTTAATTCAGGAATCTTTAGGTTTGCTCTAGCTTTAATTCATAGGCCTGCCAACCTGAAGTTTTGATATATTGAATGTTGAAGTTTTGATTTCTTTCCTCGATCTGTCCTTGAGCAGAAGACTGCTGACATCAGCACAACTGGCATTTTCAGCAATAAACGATGCATGTGCCAGATNAATACCTAAGGGGAAAAAAAAAAATTACCTTCAGATATTTAACACTGACTTTTCCCCCAACAAAGACCTTTGATTTGGTCAGACATTTTTAGTACATGAGTTATTGGTTCCTGTGAAACAATAAGACAGATGACTAGAGCATCTTTCTCCTTTTGTTTTAGTTCTCGTGTAAAATCCAAGCTATGAAGTCCTTGCCAATGGATTACTAGTGGTGTCTTCAGTTTTCTTTTCTAAGGAATGAGAAAATGAAAAATATTTGCAAAAGGGTATTGTGAATCATTAGTTTAGAAAAAGCTTGTATATAATTCATATTATTTTACAGCCTTAACAAGTTCCAGTAATCACAGGATATCATGTTTAACAGCAGATTTTAATACAGCCATAATAAAATGCACAACCCTGATCATTCATTTACAATTCTACATAGAGGGTGTACATATCTGGATTCAATATGCCAAGAAAGGACTACTTATTTTAGATCATTTTTGTAGGTAAATGTGTTATTTAGTGATAAAATAAGAAAACACACTATTTCTGCTGTTTTGTTATTCATACATTATTTAACACAAACTGGGGAAATGAACTAGAAGAATTTCAGGTGAATTTCACAGTAAATACTTTTAATGTATTTAATAGATCTATTGAGTAGTACTAGAAAGAGATTATTTCAACAGTCAACAGGAATATGGACTGAAAAATTGAATGCAGATTACTGAGAGGAAGATTGAAAACTGATAGATGAGCATGAGAAATTAGTACCAATAAACACAGCATAAATTATAGGTAACTCAATTTCCTGTAGAATANAAGTATATATTTATTTTGGAATGCCTTTAGCAAGCGCAATATGAACTGACTGAATTTAATAAAGGAAATATTTGCTTTCTTGTTTAACATTCATGTATGGATCTGCATCCTTTGCTTCACACTTTCAGCCTCAGAAAAAAATCAGAAACACTGAATTCTCCTCTGCACAACTTTTAAACAGAAGGTTATTTGCAACACCCAAGTTCAACAGCAGAACGCAGCCACGTAAGGAAAAGCTGGGTTATGTGTCATCTTGCCCAGTGGGTCCTACCAGTAATTAATAAATACACAAGAACAGACATAAAATGCTCAGGCAGAAGCAAACTGTTCATTCTTGCAGCACCCAGGTCTCCTGAAGGTAGCTCAGAGAACTATATGGAGCTCTCTGACCTTAATTCTACTATAGGGTTGCCGAACAACTGGAAGGGGGTGTTGTCCTGCACAAGGAGCAAGGTGTGAGGGAATGGGAATTGAGTAGAGCATTTCAAGAGCAGTGAGAAGCAGAGATTCAATTAACTGGCTGCCTCCTGCTCTCTGAGTCATATAAATCTTAGCTTCAGGAGCCTCCTCTGAGTTCACCAAAATCATTTCAATACATTCACAATTTGTCAGGATGGTAACACAGAGTTCAAACAAGGAGATTTGTTTGTAAGTAAATTCTTCTCCCACTACTAAAGCTGTGTCAGGGCTTATGCCAACTGGCACTTGAAGCTGTTCTACTGCCAAAATCTGTTGTCTCCAAAGCAAATGGGAATGAGCCAACATCCTGTGGATCGAGACTGTAAGCAGCCATCTAAGACAGAATGTAAGATGAGCTTAAGGAAGCGACCGGTGATGATCACAGGAGCAGTAAACTCAGAGACACAGAAAGAGAGGGAGGTTGTGTGTATTGGATAAACAGAGTTCATTTTTGTCTCCTGACTAATATTTAGGATGAGATTCTCCACTGGGATAAATTAGAGCATCTTTAGCCCTATGTTTGCAAAAATCTTGACATCATTGTGTAAACCGTATTATTTGAGATGATAAATCTGGGGTCTGTTTTCTTTTCCTTATAGTTTAAGGGCCTCTAGGCTATTGTTTTCAAGCCATTTTCCAACATCAGACAGGCCAGACTCTTAGTCACACTTCATCTTCATGGAAATGGAGACTGCATGTAGTTCCTCGACTCAGTTTCAAGGAACGAAAGAAAAAAACAGGAACCAAACAGTACAAGTCAAGTAACAAAACCTTGAGACAACTCAAACGTTTGGAAATGTTGGTTATGTTTCCTGGGAGAAAGAGAGGAAAGGGAGTTTGCTGTTTTGTTTTGAATGTGCAAGTAACACTACTGGGAACAAGGTAGTGTTTCAAGAGAAAGAAACATTTATAATCCCATTTCAAGCCTACTCTAAATACTGTCCAGCTAATGTCTGTATCAATAGAGATCAAGCAAGACAACTGTACAAACACACCTGTGCCCCTAATAATTCCCACTTTCACCTATAAGTCAGGAGAAGTNTGAATCATTAGTTTAGAAAAAGCTTGTATATAATTCATATTATTTTACAGCCTTAACAAGTTCCAGTAATCACAGGATATCATGTTTAACAGCAGATTTTAATACAGCCATAATAAAATGCACAACCCTGATCATTCATTTACAATTCTACATAGAGGGTGTACATATCTGGATTCAATATGCCAAGAAAGGACTACTTATTTTAGATCATTTTTGTAGGTAAATGTGTTATTTAGTGATAAAATAAGAAAACACACTATTTCTGCTGTTTTGTTATTCATACATTATTTAACACAAACTGGGGAAATGAACTAGAAGAATTTCAGGTGAATTTCACAGTAAATACTTTTAATGTATTTAATAGATCTATTGAGTAGTACTAGAAAGAGATTATTTCAACAGTCAACAGGAATATGGACTGAAAAATTGAATGCAGATTACTGAGAGGAAGATTGAAAACTGATAGATGAGCATGAGAAATTAGTACCAATAAACACAGCATAAATTATAGGTAACTCAATTTCCTGTAGAATACAGATTCTTCATCATCTCTGAAGCAGAACTCAGGAACTCAAATTCTGTGTGCTGGTGTAAAAGCCCTGTTCTTCCCACATGACTCCTGGCTCTGTGCATATGTTCAATCTATCACTGAATCACTGCTTTCCTCTGAACATTTTCTTTTGGGACATGCTGTATTATACAATAAATTTTGAGTGGGATGAGGAAACGAACCATTTTAAAGAAATTAGCTTACTGAAGCACCCTGTTTTTCTTACAGTTTTTCAAAGCATGACCAGGTCTGAAAGAGCTCATGGTTCAACATCTCATACATACAATTAAATTGAAATGCTTAATTGTGTGGAGCATTAGTCAGTGCTGATCTCCTGAGGAAACAGAAACTTTATTAATGATGCCTGCTTCCCACTGTGAAAGTAAAATTACACTACTTAAAGAATATATTTGTTAAGCACCTAAGACTGTTTAGAGAAGTCTGAGATCCTGTAATACACCATTATTGTGAAAAAGAGGTTCATGAAGTGAGGTATTTGGTTTGGAAGCTAAGAAGAAATGCTGAAATAAAATTAGGTAAAATGATTTTTGCTTTGCTGACAAGCAATTTGCTAATTAAGATGAGGAAAGTGAGTGTTTTGAGCTCTGCTCATGAAAAAAAGCTGGAAATAAGAGCTTAACTTTATTTTAGAAAGAAAAAAAAAAAAGAAACCACATTTACAACAATACCATTGTGCATCTGAAAAGCATGTTGATGAATATCAGCCTGTGAACAACTCCAACTCATATGAGGTTGGCTACCAAGCAAGATACTGAGAATAAACCCTTGGTTTGTGAGGCTTAGAAATACAGGCTCTGATTTGGCTGTGAGCACTTTGGGCTTAAGCAGATGATCTAAGCATGCACCTGTACACTGCATTATGGGCAAAGGGACCCTGCCTGCTCTTGGAACTGCAGCCAACAGGCAGCTCTAGTTGGAAGGGCAGGGAGCCACTCTTGTACAGCCCTGAGTTGAGGCATGTGTCCCTCCCTCCTGTCCCCAGTGTTGGGGAATCTGATGACAGAGACAGAGAAGCCCAAGTACTTTACCCAGACCTGTCTTGTTATATCTCTGTCTGCTCCTAGGAGACAGCCTATGGCACATGTACCTGCCTTGGAAATACCTGCTTTTAAGCCACAAGAGCTTAATTCAGGAATCTTTAGGTTTGCTCTAGCTTTAATTCATAGGCCTGCCAACCTGNTGATTTAAAAATTGTTTAAAAATTTTTTTTTAGGTTTTTTTTTTTTTTTTTTTTTTTTTTTTTTTTTTTTCTTGTGGATCTTGATTAGAAAAAGCAAGGGCTGTAGAAGAAAGAGAGAGGAAGAGGGGGGGAATGTACCTGCAATTTTCAAAAGAAATATAAAGAACTTTTCCATAAGGCAGTTGTAAGCTGAAAGTGCCTTGGCAAATCTGTAATGTAATTTTCCAAATGGTGTGCAAAATGTCATTCAATTTTAAATCTGTAATATTGCTTTAATCTCCAAAAAGGAATTAATAATGTTTGTCTTTACTATGGTTGATTCAATCTTGCACTCCTGTCCAGCCTAAGATCTTACTGATTTTAGTGATCGCTGCCCAGTAATACACATTTGACTTAGTTTATTTATCACTTGGATCTGCCATTGCCATTAGGTATCTAGGACACACGTTTTGCACACATACAGAGCATACACTTGTAGACATGCTTTCATTGAATATGATAATGTAAGGATCGTTAACCTACCTAAAGAAATGCATTTGAATTGCATACATCTAAAACTACCCTCCAAACACCAGATAAATACCTTCCAAAAATAGCATCACTCATTTTTCACAGCAGGTGTCATTCATCAGGTATGAGGCTGCATCTAAACGTGTGAGTAATAATAATTCAGTTTGGTATGTGTCTCCAGCTCATTACTGGCAGCCCCAGGCACTGTAGTGAAGTTACTAGAGCAGTGCAGAAATATTTAATGCTATAGCAAATATTTAGTCCTACAACATGAATATTACACAAATATTGATCCTGTAAGTTAAAAGATTCTAAAGAACCTTTTCCTTCAACTGTCTGACCTGTCCCACTGTTTGCTTGCCTCCATGGTACTGTGTGCTGAGCTGGACCAGCTCCAGCCTGTCCACCATATCTGGCTTGAAGGGGACAGTGGGCACGGGAAAGGGGGAGCCAAGGGAATGGATTTTGCCCCTTCATGGGCAGCGCAGATGGCTCACAGAGCAGCGTCTGTTGCTCTCCCTTTAGGGAAAGGATGTTGCAAACACCAGGCAGCCCTGTCCTCCACGCTGCTCCTGGCTCTGGTGTAGGATCTGCTCTCAAGTAGCACTGCTGAAGTTCTGGTGGAAGTGGAGATGATGCCCTGTTGCTGTCTGTCATGCTTTCGGCACCTTGCTGCATCACCATGAAGCCTGCAGTGGTGTCATGGTTGCTGACACCCTGAGAACGTGGTGCTTGAGGTCCCCTGCTTGCCACGAGCTGTGAGGCAGCAGCAGTGGGGGAGGTTCACCACAGTCAGTGGATCTGCAGATGAGAAATGCCATGGGTGAAGGCTAATTAAAAGTCTGCAGGGAATCTCTGTGCGTGTTTCTGCTTAATTTGTAATATTCACACTAGACCTGACAGAAATCCACCGAGGGGACAGAAGCATTTCCAGAGACTTTTAATGGGCTGTTTGTGCTGGGACACCAATAATAACAGGCCGATTTGCACAGACAGTGAAAGGGTTCTCTTCAGGCCCCACCAGGCACCAGAGCCTGTTGACCTTAATTAAATTTCATGGCACACTTGACTCGATCCTGCGGTAATTGCTCAGCCTGTACTATGTGTTGGCTACATGGGAATGCTTTCCTAGGTAGCAGTTCACAGGAGTGCAGGGTATGATGAGACCCTTCTTTCAGTGCCCTGCACCTCTGATCTCCTCTGCTATCTCTCTTCTCCACAACCTCGTTTCATCTTCTACCACTCCTGCTCTTCAATCCCTTCTGTCACTTTCAGTGTGATATGCTAAAGATTAATTAAAAAAAAAAAGTAGATAAATGGGCAGAAAAGTGTGTGCAATGCTGAAGAGACAAGAGGAGAGCGAGAAAAGGGAAAGGAGAAACTGTGGTGAGAACAAGAAGAGGTGAACAGTGGAAGGGATGGAAAGCAGAGAACAAAGGGCAGAAGCCCTGAGCATTTGAAAGAGCAGGGAAATGAGGGAGCAAGTGGAGATGGGAAAGAGAAGAGGATCAGTATCTTGAGAGGTATATAATAAAGGGGAAAAAAAGAAGTCTTAGCTTTGTATTAAATAGGAAAGAAATGGGGAACAAAGAGTTAAAGTCACAATCACAAAGAGGATACTTCCTTTCAGAGAAAGAGAAATGAGAGCAGGCTGATTCTAAGGGGGAAAATACTGGAATCTGAAGAAACATGTTAAAGAAATACATTACAAGCTTGACACAAAAGCAGAGCCATAAACTGTACTAGAGAGCAAAGGAGAATGAAGTGGAGAAAGGAAGCAGGTGGAACAAAAGGAAACAGGGCATGGAACACAGTTTTTAAATAATATTAAATGTAGAAGTTGGATTAAAAACAAAATTTTTACTGAGCTCATTTCTCTCTTTAGAACTGTACAGTATGAAACGAAACATATGTATAGTCTGGCATTGCTGTTAATATCCCTTCCTTCAAATCCGTTTTTAATGGGTACAGATAATAAAGCTGGTAACTGTTTAAGAGCAAATGCCATTACAATGATGACCTCTAATCCACTGTAAACTCTTCCCTCTGCTTACACAAATAGACCTGGGTGCTTGGAACAAAGCAAAATTTTTTTTCCTTTCCATGTGGAGACCCTCACTCTTTTGCCAAATTCACATCCCAAAGGACAAATGGTTACAACACTGGGCTACAGGATCTACAGTTGGACTAGATGATCTTCTAGGTCCCTTCCAACCCCTAATATCTATGATTCTATGATTCTATGATCTGCCTAAAAAGAAAATAGTTTTGTTCAGTGTCTCCATTATTAGATGTAGTAGTTTATTCTGTTTACTTCCACTGAATGGCATGTGGAAGATTACTGGGCAATTTGACAAGGGGTAGTTTCTTTCCCAAGTGATAAGGTGGCCTGCAAGAGCTGCTTGTTCCCAGCAGCCTGTTAGGTTCCTTGCTCCTCCCATGCATGGACAGCACAAGAGCCATACACTGAGTACTGTACAGGGGAAGGAACAAGCCAAGCACTTCAATCTACCCAACCCCATCTTATCCAGCATTGCATCTGAGCACCATGTATGCAGAGGGTGTGACACATACACACACATTTACCAGAGATGGGCGAGGGCATGTGCCAGTGATAGTCCTGCCAGGCAGAGACTACAGAGCCTTTTTTCCTCCTGGGGAGAGAATTGCCAACCCCAAAAGGAGAAAAGGAGAAGCCAAGGCCATGGTTTAAGCAGCACCCTGCCTGGACCTCTAGAAAATGTCCTGAGAAAACAGCCTGGTTGGTACTTGCTGAGCGCTGAGCTGGAGGTCAGCTGCACAACACAGCTGTTTAAACTCATTCTAATGCAAAGAAAATATAGCGCAAAATGTAGAATGCCTTTATGCAGGTCATGTGGTTTTAAATCACTCCTCTCAAGCTCACCAAACTTCTGCAGCAACTTCTGCAGTAACCAAATATAAGATCACATTGCTTGGCAACATTGTCCTTCCAGAATCACCACTTTTACAGTCACCTCAGCCTCCTTCATTCCCTCCTCTGTTCAAAATCATCACCTACAGCCTGCTTCCCTATTTCTCATCAGAACAACCTCTGCCCTTTACCACACATATCACAAAGCAGGCCCTAATTACAGGTCTAATTTTAATCTTGTTTTAATCATCACTGCATTTCTGAGATGAAGGTGAGAGGCTGTAACAAGGATGGACAGAAGACATACAAACCCACAAGAAAAACGAATGATGAATCATTGTTTGAAGGGTGAGTCATGGCTGAGTGCATGCATATGTCAAGCATGAGACTGGCATAGCTTCACTTGATTAACCCAAATCTGCTTTGTTTAAGTCTTCTCTTACAGCTCTGGTTTTAAGGGAACAGTAACACACTACAGTTATTTGTACAGCGATTCTATTGTCTGTCTATATTAACATTTTTGTGGATCCCAGCGTAGAAGTCATGGCTGGGAGAGACACCCAACCTCACTCCTACTGCCAAGACAGGGTCAGCTCCACCCTAATCCTTTTTAATAGAGGTGTGTATGGTCTGCTCTTTAAATTCCCTGGAGATGGGGAGTCATACCATCTGCAGGTAGACCATCCCCAACTACCCATTTGTAGAGCCAGGGTCCTCACAGCTATCACTGGATTTTAACAGGGGCACAACCAGTCACAGACATGCTGCTTTTGCTGGCCACATGCTCTTGCTGGGCCCCATTCACTGTCGAAGGGGAGTGGGCTGCCCAGCAAATGGGGTGTGCAAGGGGTGCTTGATGCCTGCCTGTGAGCTGATGCTGACATGAGGGATGGGGTAGAGATGCACAGCCCCACCAGCAGCGACACAGGCTTGGGTCAGTGTGGAGTGACAGAGAAGCTGAGCCCCAGGTGGTCACCCGTCATGTAACATCTCTGTCTGCGGTTTGACAAACACATTCAGCTCACAGAAGTCAGCAGTGATGCTGAGTGAGAAGACTGTGGAACTGCAGCTGCAGCTGGCAGGGCTGCCCAGCTCACCCAAAGAGTAGCCACCTCCTTTGGGCTCGGTTCTGTTCCATGCCACATGGAGAGACTGATCTGCTGTTAGTGTCCCTGGTGACAGCAGGGCTACCTGGGCTGGTGGCTGTTGGAGGAGAGCTGAGCACCTGCTGTGTGACAGTGCAGTCGGGCAGCACAGGCACATTTACTCTTGCATGGTTGCCAGTTCAGCTGGCTACTGGACTGCTGACATCACCAAAGCTCTGGCAGTATTTTTCTTGAGTGCTACCAAAAAGCCACGCCAGGTGCCCTTTTATACTTTTTTCCATGCATTTGCTGGATAGTAGGAAGGAAGATCTGTTTAATGGCAGCAGAAACTGTGTAGCAACTTTCAATGACAGGCATACAGAGTTTTCTACCAAATAAAAGATATTCATTTATAATATAGAAAAGCACTTGTATATTAACAGTTAAGGGTCCTAAGTCTTTTCTGCTCTGATGCAGAAGGATTTGGGTCTTGTAACTCATTTGGAAAGAGATCCAGTGTTGGTAAATGCACTAAAAGTTGCTAGGCAGCCAGGTGGTCTGGAGAAGCTGAGCTGAGATCCCCTGATTCCTAGTCAAGTACTGAGCTGCACGAACACAGAGAGCTAATACTGTGTAACTCTTGCAAGCATTTAGCCATTGGCGAACAGCTGCCTAGCAAGCTCTTTATGAGATTTATTTCTCTCTTATGGCTTTGTCAAAGAAACAGTAGTTGTTGATAACATTCAGAAACACAGAGGTGCTGTTTAACAGTCAGGGCAGTGAATGAGCCAAAAATCCGCTGTAGAAAATAAGCTTGTGTGATTGTTTGACTTCTTTTTGTCATTCTACAAATTACATGTGCCCAGGGTTTATCATTCAGGGTATATTTATTTGTAAATAACAACAGGCTTTAGGAAAAGTTTGTGCTTTTTTTTATGCAAACAATTCTATTTTAACTGGAATTTTACATAGCATTCAGACTGTGGGTTGCAGCAACATCACACATATTCCTGGAGGCAAAACTCTGCCTTGTTTTGACAGTCATTCCTGATGCTTTTTCCTTTTGCAAAAAAAGATCTGCCCAAGACGAATCTTGGGACAGACACGGGGAGAGAACCAAAACTGGAATGCATGTAGCAGACCCAGAACCGATGAAGAATTTGTGCTTTTCCATTTCCTGAGTAGAGCAGGATCATCTCTCCACACAGGGTCAAGCTGGGCAGCCAGTGCCTAGGTCTGTCTAAAACTGAAGCACCTCTGTTTTTCTCCAAAGAGTGCTGCTTGCAATCCTGAGCCCGTAGGAAAACCACTTCTGACAGCTGAGCACAGTTGCGGCAAGCTGCAGCCCTGGTGCTTGCTGATTCCTTTTGGAAGGGAGAAAGGGCAAACTGGGAAAATAACACTTGAAAATGTATTCTGGCACATCAGAGAAAGCTCCATCCCCCTCACCTGCGCAACAGCAGCAGATTCACCCTGCGAGAGGCAGCTGGAAGACGGTACCAGGCAGGATCCATGCTGCAGCATAATATTTTGCCTTAATTTTGGCTCACTGCCACAGAAGCACCCCTATGAAACCATCCCTATAGTCTCTGCAGGCAGCACACGGCTTAACACTGTATTAAATTACCTCTCTCATTCTGCGCAGTGCAGCACAGCGGTACTGACAGAAGGAAGGAGACAGAAAAGCACATCACATGAGTAGAGACAGATTTTGAACTGTAAACCTGCCCTCTCCCTTAGGGCAGTCCTGTGAGGGCTGCTTGGTTCCTTTAAGAAGAAAGATGGAAATTGGCACCACAGTGCTACAGTTATTCTCAATAAGAGAAAATAATTCAAACATGTTGCGGCCAACTCTTATATTAGGGCTAGCACTGAGCTTATCTTAAAATTAGGAAGCTGCATTTTGTTGGTTTTTTTTCCATCCACTGTGAATGCTTTTTTGATGCTTTTATTTTCCCCTGTGGGGATACTGTTGCATTTGGGAATTTCCACATACATGTGTTTGTGGTGTGGACCAGCTGGTCAGATTCAGTTTGTGCTCAAATTTATAAAAGCTTTTCACTCCACTGAAAATAACCCAAACTTAAGAGCATTATAGTCCCTCAAATGTGTACTTTTTCCTCTGAGTCACAAGTAAAGAGTGGTCTTTAAACACTAGTGTACATAATCAAGCAGTCCCAAATCTGACAGAACAGTGTCAGTTCAGCTGAGGGAAGTCTGCTCTCACCAAACTCACAGCAGGAGAAGGATGGGACTGTGGCAGGTCACTGTTTTCACACCTAGGCAAGGACTTCTGGAGCAGTTAAAACATCGGTTATGTTCCTTCCATGTTTCCTATTCCTGGGTTGATTTTCCCAAGCACGCCTCGCCGAGCAGAGCTTGAGCATGCAGGAATGCAGACCTGCCCCTGTTCTGTGCTCTGCCAGCCTGTGCAAACAAGGAAAGGAAGAAGGAGGAATTACCCTGGTGATCCCTCCTGTGATTCCCCAGCAGCTGCAGTCCTCAGCTGACCCCGGCAGGAAGAGACTGTGAGAGTTACACTGGATTACAGATCCCAGCTGCTCTAACCCGGGGGCAGCCTTGGCCAATGGTGCAGCAGGAACCTCCCACATTCATGGTTCCATTGCACCCAGGCAGTAATTTCTACAGTCTTCCCAAGTTCCCTTTGCCTTTCATTTATCCCTGCAAATTCTCACTGTGTGGCTGTGTGGTAAAAATATCATTGCTATTAAACCTGAGATGGTTCAATTGTTGTGTTTTTAAATCCATGCGGGTTGTTCTGTAGGATTTTTTTATCTGTAGGATTTTTAAATCCATGTAGGATTGTTCTGGGAAGCCCAATATCTCAGTAGGGCAACGAGATTGTGGATGGGTCAGATGCTACTGTGTTTGGATCTGAATGGAAGTTGATGGTTCTTTCCTATTCTCCTTCCTCAGAAGGTCTTTCCTACGTCTTTTGGTACAAACAGGTACAGAATGAGAGGCGGAGCACTCCTACTGCAGTCAGCAGGCCTGGTCATCAGGGTAGTTCCCAGTGATAGAGAAAATGTCTCAAACAACAGCAAAACCACAGTGGACTGAATTACCTGGTGATAACTGGTACCTCTACCTTTTTCTTTTTGAATCTGCCTGGGAATTCTCACCCCTTGTGTATAATGCATCCTTGGTTCTTTTGGGGAAAAATGGGTGCATTTCACCTTGCAAGCTTTAGAATATTTATCTTACATATTTGGTCTTCCAGGAATAATTACCACCTGCATCACTTCTGGCCTGATAGCTTGTTGTTCTGTATGCAGTTTTATTATATTGGGACACACCTAGCTGACTGGTTCACTTCTCCATGCCCATCGTAAAGTAGCCCCAGTTGTGTTTTCAATGTACTGGGAACTCATACTTGTTTCCTTTGCAGCATAAGGGTGTTTCACTCTCAAGGCAGCAGAATTCATAACCTATGTGGGGTTTCTTGCCTTGACAAAAAGCCTTGGCGTGCCACTGGTGGGAGAGTTATGCTCAAATTTGGTTATTTTTGTGGCAATTCTAATAAAAATAAGGTGTTTTTTTTTGTTTTATTTTTTGCTATTGGAGTGTCAAAGTATATTTTACTCTGTCCATGTAGAATCCTTCTAAAAATCTAAGATTTATGTAATATGTGGTTGTACTTAGTCCTGTTATTAACCCATAGGTCTTCTCTTCTGTTTCTTTTGTGGGTTTCATTGAAATCTGATTAATCTGCTCCATATAAAATGAGTGGAAAATATCCATTAAACAGATTATGAATTAAACTATTTTCTAAAGTTATTGGTCACATTCTTTTTTAAAAAAACAAAACTGAATTCTAGAAGAGATGATCAGATCTAGGAATGGACATTGTTGTTTAACACCATTGCTTTATTCTAGAGATTTACATCATAGGTAAAAAAAATGAACGAGTGAAATGTTTATATTTCTTCAAGGGCCACTGTTACAATCTTGCTTGTCTTCTGCAGATGCTATTGACTATCTCACACTCATCCTCACACCACAACTTTTCTGGAAAGAACAAGAGATGTTTTGAGTGACGAGTTTTGTTTTCCTTACCTTCAGAGAGGCGTACTCCATACAATGCGTATGACTAAGAATATGTTCTATGCAGTATTTAAACATGTGCTTGTCTTTGGGCCTTAACTGTTAACAGAGGTGAGCACAGTTACACAGTTTTGCTGTGTCAGAGACAAAATTATCCAGTCTACACTTCACTCTTTGCTTATCTAAGTCATTCTAATGTTTAATGACTGATCAAAACCGGTGTGTAATAAATAAGTTTACACTGGAAAATGCAACATCAGAAGGATCATCAACATGGTCTTTAATGCACCAGAATGTGGGTCAGGTCCGTGCTCTGGCTGCATGAAGCAAGAAACGCTGAGGTAGGAACTGTGCAGACCTGGAATACCCTGCTGGCAAGCAGAGGACAGGCTGCCTCTTTGCAGAGCATGCTTTCCAAGTGCCATAAAGTCACTGTGCTTATTAGGTCAGAAACCTTGAGCTGGCAAAAAACAATTTCTGCCAATGTACACTGGAGCTGTCTTACGTACTAACACCCTTTTGTTATCAGCAGTGTAGGAAGAAAACAAGCCATTTTCTCTCCAAAGATAGTTAAAAGTCCTGTGGACCTAGCTCCTTATGCAACCCCTAAGAGTGGGCCACAGTTTCGCAAATTTGGGGGTTGTTACTTGATGTTAGGAATAGAAACTCCTACATAATACCCTTGTTAATACCCACTGCATAGCACTGACTCGCCTGTTCCAATACATTCTGTTAAATAAAATCAGTTCCTGCTTTGGTTAATACACTGGATATTTAAAACTTATTATTCTTGATCTGCATTTGTGTGTTAGATGAGTAGTAGCCAACTCCAGATGATGGGACAGATGGAGTTTCACAGTGCATAAAAAAATGGGTTCTTGAAAATAAGTCATATGTTGCATTTGCACGTTCTTCTACACAATTAAGATATTTCCTTTAACAATTAGCAAAAACAGAAGAGAATTGGCACCACAGCAGTTTGACTTAGCTGTAATAAAACTGCAGGTCTGAGACTGTGGAACTTAACGTATTCTTCCCACAGGACTCTACCCAGAAAAACAGATTTAAGAAAACACAATGAGCTCATTGGGACATGCTGCAGTAGAAATTGCTCCTCTTTTTGGGTCAGAAAGAACTCTTTCAATAAAGAAGACCACTCTAGCTCTCTGGTGCTTGTGACTGCTCTTGCTCTGTGCAGTGGGCTGTTCTGAGTCAAATGAATTGACCTAACTTCCAAAGGCAAGCCTCTCCAAAGACATGCCATGGGAAAAGGAGAGCAAAAGTTTGTGAGTTTCATCCTTCTCCATCACCTTTTGGCAGGCAGTGTTAGATGTCACCTTCACCTCCCCCAGATCAGTGGGCTGTGCTGGGTCATTTGTTCTCAGAGAGCAGGACTTAACCCCTCTAGCACCTAGGGGCTGTGATGCATGAATCTGATGAGCCTCAGATCTACATAACAACTAAAACCACTTACAAAGGTTGCCTAAAGGATTCTGGAAAAGACATTGAAGGCAGTTTTCATCCTCATCCAATGTAGGTCTGGCAGGCACTGTGCTAGTCCACAAGCCAAACCACACTCGTTCTGTAAATCTGCACCTTCTCTTTTCAAGGAAGTTTTTTGTTTCCTCAGAAATCACCATGACCTGGAGATTCCACTTGGGCTTGCAAAAGACAGGAGAAAGACAAAAAAAACCCCAAACCTAATACAGAGAGAAAAGTTTACTAAAGTGGTTTTCATCTCCTTACTAACTGTAGTGATTATCCAGAAAGGAAATTTATTAGCTGCTTAGTTTCTGGTCAAAGATATTTTGTGTAATAATGACATCATCTGGAGTGTGATACCGCAGCCACTGAAGTAAATAGACATTGCTTTATTAACTGAAGGAGAAGCCTTACCAGATTCTGGAACTGAAATCATGTCACAAGAATTCTAATGTCAAAGCCCCTCATCAACACGACAGAGCACAGTGGCCACAAAGGACTTCAGAGGGGTCCTGCCCTGTATGTGTTATGCCACAACCTCCAGTCCCTGAGCATCACTCGCTGTATGTATAAAATCCTGTGGGTGAAGCCTAGAGTCCATAATGAGTGCTTCTGATTGCCCCGAGATAAATCCTCTTTGTCTCCCTTGGCAAAATATACTCAGCCACAGGAGCAGAAAAGTTTTCCTGGCAACTGTCTCCATAACGGCTCAGAGCTCAGCCAAGTGCTACACTGATCACTGATGAGTTGGAAGCTGTCAAGCAGGGGAAGTCAAAGGCTCTTAGCTTCTCAGAGGACATCTTCCACATCATGAAGTTCTGAGTCCTCTGCTCTTTTCCGTAAGTCCATAACTAAGCACCATATAATGTTGTTACTGTTTCTAGTGATATTTAAGGTTCAGTCATTCCCTATGATGCCACTAGGTTAGGTCATTTCCTCCCTGTTACTTGAGTAAGCTACCAGATATCAAGTGGGGAATGATCCTCACAAATCCGTCCACTGGTCTGAACTGTAAGGGACCGGTTAAGTATGAAGTAGATGGCTTAGGAGGAAAGCTGAGGAGCCAGGGGGAGAAAACAGCTCCTGAAGCACCCACAGTTCCTTTCCTGAGATACACCATGCAATGACTCCATCCTGTGACAGTCTGCTATTTATTCCCCTCCCACCCATGCATGAACCTTGCAGCATTACTCAGCCCTGAAGGAAGTGTCCATACCCATGTTTGAAAATAGTCTTAGCTAATAAACTGTGGTCAGGCAAGGAACAAGGCAGCTCTTACAATATACTCTTCTGGAGGACTGAACTGTTTGAGGTTATCAGTTTCTTGGTCTCATACGATCTCAACAGACTGCACTGGGAAAACATGAAAGCTTTGGTGGGAAAAAAAGGGATCTGTAACTTTTCTTGCATTTTTTCCCCTCAAAATTTGCTGAGATAATTCTTTCTCTGGAGTCTCTTCTTCTTTTTAAAAAACACATTATTTTCTTACAAACAAGTATGTTAATTGTGATCATTCTGATCTGAGGGCATAGATCCTGCTCAGCTGCTGTGAGTTTCCAGGGACAGGTTACTTGTGTTTCCCACCTTGTCAAGCATTTTTGTGAGTAATAACTGGTTTCCCATGGCTTTAACTGACTGCCTTATCTAACTGAATCATACTTAGAGTTCCTGTCATCTCTGAATATGTCTATTTTGGTGATAAAATGCAAGTGACTATATTTACTTGTAGAAAATGTAGGTCAGGGTAAAAATTGTTAGATTGACATTAGAAGCTGAGACACAGGAAGGATCTTTTGGTTTCTTTACTTACCATTATCCAGCTTTTTTAACACTTCCAAATAGCCTGTCTGTCTGTAAGCATTTTTAATTTACATTTGCAATATCATTATGAGTTTGTTATTTGGTTTTGTCTATCTGTAGCAGAACCACGAACACCTGAGGAAGCATGAGAACTAAAGATGGATCCTGAACAACTACTCTTGTTGGGAGCATATGAAATCTGTATATTATTGCTTGTTCATATGTAAAAAATGGCAGAGGATCATGCTTATAGTAAACTGAAGTATAAACAGCCACATAATAGACCATTATGGAAAGCCCTCCCATAAGGAAACTCTCTAACTTTGAGGGTTTCTGTTCCTTGTATAAGAACACTTCTCATTTCACTGCAAACCTTCACAGTGCCTATATGTACTTTAAATCCCTTTTGAAATATGCAAATTTGTTGCTCTTTCTGTGTTCTGCTAGGCTCCTGGTGCCTGCAGCAGTCTGTGGTACTGGGCCCCTCAATTTAATGATGAATTAACCATGGTGTCTCCCTTTTTAGAGGTGGGTTCTATCCAAATTCTTCTGCCCCAGTGACCTTGTCTCCCTGGCAGCAGCTCTGTAAGTTTATGACAAAGTCATGGGTCAGCTGAACTTTAACTGTGCCTTGCAAATGAGTTGTTTAGGAGTCATAAACCAGAAGGTGAACAACCCTTCTAGGGAGAGCAAATGAAGCCTGAACTACAAAATGCACCAAAGGTTTGAAACAAGAACGAAACAGCTTCTATCCAAGATGTTTCCAGTTTTCAGCAATGTCTGAGGGGAAATGGTGTGGCCTTATACCAGAACTGTTCTTCCCAGAGAGTTGTCACGGTTGCCTCCCCCACCATATCTGACCTCAGGCTTATTTGACTATGCTCTGAAGCCAAACCTACTCTGGCAGACTCACAGAGAGCATAGATCTTGTAATCTGATTTATTCCTGAGAAACAATTTTTCCTGGAAATTGTGACTTTAAAGAGCTCTCTGTTCTGATGGGAGCACAGTGTGATTTCCTCATTTCATTGTTGCTGCTATAGATGTCCTCCTGGAAAATTAAAAAAGTTTCTGGACAGTTTTCCTAGCTTCTGTTGGTTACTTACAGAAGAAGTGAGATTTGGTTGTCTTGGTGTTCGGAGCCCAAGAAGACTGTGATCTGATGAGAACAATGGGTATCAGTAGTTCTGTTTCTCTGTGTTCATTGCTATAATTCTGTTCTCTCCACTTAGTGAGCAGAATGGTAAGAAACAAGTCACCTGCATCCAATGAATCTTTTTGGTTAATGCGTATTGGAAGACTGGGTCCTTCAACCAGCCAAATGCTAGTCTGGAAATTGTTTGTTTGGAAAAGGGTATGTAACATCTTGTCCAATGCACCATATCAGTTAGTTTGTAGCTTCTGCCTACAGCCAGCCTTGAGCACTGTAGTAAATGTGCCACCCCATAAATAAAGCTGTANTTATTTTCTTACAAACAAGTATGTTAATTGTGATCATTCTGATCTGAGGGCATAGATCCTGCTCAGCTGCTGTGAGTTTCCAGGGACAGGTTACTTGTGTTTCCCACCTTGTCAAGCATTTTTGTGAGTAATAACTGGTTTCCCATGGCTTTAACTGACTGCCTTATCTAACTGAATCATACTTAGAGTTCCTGTCATCTCTGAATATGTCTATTTTGGTGATAAAATGCAAGTGACTATATTTACTTGTAGAAAATGTAGGTCAGGGTAAAAATTGTTAGATTGACATTAGAAGCTGAGACACAGGAAGGATCTTTTGGTTTCTTTACTTACCATTATCCAGCTTTTTTAACACTTCCAAATAGCCTGTCTGTCTGTAAGCATTTTTAATTTACATTTGCAATATCATTATGAGTTTGTTATTTGGTTTTGTCTATCTGTAGCAGAACCACGAACACCTGAGGAAGCATGAGAACTAAAGATGGATCCTGAACAACTACTCTTGTTGGGAGCATATGAAATCTGTATATTATTGCTTGTTCATATGTAAAAAATGGCAGAGGATCATGCTTATAGTAAACTGAAGTATAAACAGCCACATAATAGACCATTATGGAAAGCCCTCCCATAAGGAAACTCTCTAACTTTGAGGGTTTCTGTTCCTTGTATAAGAACACTTCTCATTTCACTGCAAACCTTCACAGTGCCTATATGTACTTTAAATCCCTTTTGAAATATGCAAATTTGTTGCTCTTTCTGTGTTCTGCTAGGCTCCTGGTGCCTGCAGCAGTCTGTGGTACTGGGCCCCTCAATTTAATGATGAATTAACCATGGTGTCTCCCTTTTTAGAGGTGGGTTCTATCCAAATTCTTCTGCCCCAGTGACCTTGTCTCCCTGGCAGCAGCTCTGTAAGTTTATGACAAAGTCATGGGTCAGCTGAACTTTAACTGTGCCTTGCAAATGAGTTGTTTAGGAGTCATAAACCAGAAGGTGAACAACCCTTCTAGGGAGAGCAAATGAAGCCTGAACTACAAAATGCACCAAAGGTTTGAAACAAGAACGAAACAGCTTCTATCCAAGATGTTTCCAGTTTTCAGCAATGTCTGAGGGGAAATGGTGTGGCCTTATACCAGAACTGTTCTTCCCAGAGAGTTGTCACGGTTGCCTCCCCCACCATATCTGACCTCAGGCTTATTTGACTATGCTCTGAAGCCAAACCTACTCTGGCAGACTCACAGAGAGCATAGATCTTGTAATCTGATTTATTCCTGAGAAACAATTTTTCCTGGAAATTGTGACTTTAAAGAGCTCTCTGTTCTGATGGGAGCACAGTGTGATTTCCTCATTTCATTGTTGCTGCTATAGATGTCCTCCTGGAAAATTAAAAAAGTTTCTGGACAGTTTTCCTAGCTTCTGTTGGTTACTTACAGAAGAAGTGAGATTTGGTTGTCTTGGTGTTCGGAGCCCAAGAAGACTGTGATCTGATGAGAACAATGGGTATCAGTAGTTCTGTTTCTCTGTGTTCATTGCTATAATTCTGTTCTCTCCACTTAGTGAGCAGAATGGTAAGAAACAAGTCACCTGCATCCAATGAATCTTTTTGGTTAATGCGTATTGGAAGACTGGGTCCTTCAACCAGCCAAATGCTAGTCTGGAAATTGTTTGTTTGGAAAAGGGTATGTAACATCTTGTCCAATGCACCATATCAGTTAGTTTGTAGCTTCTGCCTACAGCCAGCCTTGAGCACTGTAGTAAATGTGCCACCCCATAAATAAAGCTGTAGTGGATGGAAAAGGAATAAAGATGCATAAGCTTTACTGAGGTGAATATCAACAGGTCAGTAAACAGTGAGAATATTAATTTATCTTGTACTTGCCTGACGCTGATTCACACACACATATGCACACAGGAAAACTGTCTCTGTGACCTCTGCTTGACAACGATAACATGGTAGTAATTGACTTTTCGCTATTGTGTTGTTATGAGAACAAAGATGGACATACTACAAGAAGCTAGATTATAATCAGTTACAGCTACATCACAAATTCTTCCAGGTATTTTCTGTCTTAATTCAGCTCTGGAGCCTAATTCTTTTTGTAATTAGCAATTACAGCGCATATTGAAAAAAGCTCACAGAGGAGGCAAATTGCTGTGAAATGAATGGGTATCATTCACACCAGGTTCCTTGAAACCTACTATTTCTGTTTGCCTTTTTCATGAAATGGACAAGTGAGTCTACTTTAAAGAAAATTACTCTTTGGCAACAATGACCCAAGAGGTCTGCAAGTCTGCATAATGAACAATCTAGACAGCTTGATTATTTGTTATAAGAACAGGACTGAAACATTTAATCCATAGACCGTGTTATGATTTCAGCTGAGAAATTTCATCTTCAGTATTCCTGAGGACTGAACTAAAGTGAGAGGCGGGCAACTGCAAGTCACTCATTAGTATCCACACTGTGGTTTAATCCTTGTTAGAGGAGAATAACAAATGTAGAAGGGTTCATTTTTTTCCCNCTGAGGAAGCATGAGAACTAAAGATGGATCCTGAACAACTACTCTTGTTGGGAGCATATGAAATCTGTATATTATTGCTTGTTCATATGTAAAAAATGGCAGAGGATCATGCTTATAGTAAACTGAAGTATAAACAGCCACATAATAGACCATTATGGAAAGCCCTCCCATAAGGAAACTCTCTAACTTTGAGGGTTTCTGTTCCTTGTATAAGAACACTTCTCATTTCACTGCAAACCTTCACAGTGCCTATATGTACTTTAAATCCCTTTTGAAATATGCAAATTTGTTGCTCTTTCTGTGTTCTGCTAGGCTCCTGGTGCCTGCAGCAGTCTGTGGTACTGGGCCCCTCAATTTAATGATGAATTAACCATGGTGTCTCCCTTTTTAGAGGTGGGTTCTATCCAAATTCTTCTGCCCCAGTGACCTTGTCTCCCTGGCAGCAGCTCTGTAAGTTTATGACAAAGTCATGGGTCAGCTGAACTTTAACTGTGCCTTGCAAATGAGTTGTTTAGGAGTCATAAACCAGAAGGTGAACAACCCTTCTAGGGAGAGCAAATGAAGCCTGAACTACAAAATGCACCAAAGGTTTGAAACAAGAACGAAACAGCTTCTATCCAAGATGTTTCCAGTTTTCAGCAATGTCTGAGGGGAAATGGTGTGGCCTTATACCAGAACTGTTCTTCCCAGAGAGTTGTCACGGTTGCCTCCCCCACCATATCTGACCTCAGGCTTATTTGACTATGCTCTGAAGCCAAACCTACTCTGGCAGACTCACAGAGAGCATAGATCTTGTAATCTGATTTATTCCTGAGAAACAATTTTTCCTGGAAATTGTGACTTTAAAGAGCTCTCTGTTCTGATGGGAGCACAGTGTGATTTCCTCATTTCATTGTTGCTGCTATAGATGTCCTCCTGGAAAATTAAAAAAGTTTCTGGACAGTTTTCCTAGCTTCTGTTGGTTACTTACAGAAGAAGTGAGATTTGGTTGTCTTGGTGTTCGGAGCCCAAGAAGACTGTGATCTGATGAGAACAATGGGTATCAGTAGTTCTGTTTCTCTGTGTTCATTGCTATAATTCTGTTCTCTCCACTTAGTGAGCAGAATGGTAAGAAACAAGTCACCTGCATCCAATGAATCTTTTTGGTTAATGCGTATTGGAAGACTGGGTCCTTCAACCAGCCAAATGCTAGTCTGGAAATTGTTTGTTTGGAAAAGGGTATGTAACATCTTGTCCAATGCACCATATCAGTTAGTTTGTAGCTTCTGCCTACAGCCAGCCTTGAGCACTGTAGTAAATGTGCCACCCCATAAATAAAGCTGTAGTGGATGGAAAAGGAATAAAGATGCATAAGCTTTACTGAGGTGAATATCAACAGGTCAGTAAACAGTGAGAATATTAATTTATCTTGTACTTGCCTGACGCTGATTCACACACACATATGCACACAGGAAAACTGTCTCTGTGACCTCTGCTTGACAACGATAACATGGTAGTAATTGACTTTTCGCTATTGTGTTGTTATGAGAACAAAGATGGACATACTACAAGAAGCTAGATTATAATCAGTTATAGCTACATCACAAATTCTTCCAGGTATTTTCTGTCTTAATTCAGCTCTGGAGCCTAATTCTTTTTGTAATTAGCAATTACAGCGCATATTGAAAAAAGCTCACAGAGGAGGCAAATTGCTGTGAAATGAATGGGTATCATTCACACCAGGTTCCTTGAAACCTACTATTTCTGTTTGCCTTTTTCATGAAATGGACAAGTGAGTCTACTTTAAAGAAAATTACTCTTTGGCAACAATGACCCAAGAGGTCTGCAAGTCTGCATAATGAACAATCTAGACAGCTTGATTATTTGTTATAAGAACAGGACTGAAACATTTAATCCATAGACCGTGTTATGATTTCAGCTGAGAAATTTCATCTTCAGTATTCCTGAGGACTGAACTAAAGTGAGAGGCGGGCAACTGCAAGTCACTCATTAGTATCCACACTGTGGTTTAATCCTTGTTAGAGGAGAATAACAAATGTAGAAGGGTTCATTTTTTTCCCCTCACATGGGAAAAGTAATTCAAGGGTATGTTTTTTAGTCTGCTCAGAAGCATGCAAAAAATGATGTTCATTAACATTGCGGAAGATACAGATGCTGCGTGAGAAAAGGATATAGCGATGATCATTGATTCTGGCAGAAGACTTCAGGAGTTCTCTTTGAAGTCTGACAACAGGAATCTGTGCCCAGATTTGCCAGACTTTAATCTGTGACAATTAAATTAGGGGATAATGAAGGAAGACGGTGCTATCTTTACTCTTGGCTGAATTAGTGATTTCTGAGTTGTGGAGAATGTTACCTCTCTGGCTGGTCCTTACAGAACTTCTGTTCCATCAAACTCTGATTGCAAGCCCGGATTTAAAGTCCTAGAAGCATTTAAAATTGTTCTTGACTCTACTGTTACTTCTAGGGACTGCCAACTGCACACTTACTAACACTCCGGGAGTGTATATTAATGTAGCTAATCCAAAGATGCATGGAAGAGATGAAAGCACCAGTCACTGCCAAATAGGGAAGAGGATCTTGCAGGCCAGGCACAGAGGGGACATCTTCTGGTGGTGGGGAGAGTGCTGGTTGTGGGATGTAAGTGCAAAATTTCACCTCTCTCCAACCCTACACTGACTTGCTGCTTTCTCTGTCACAATGCCACATGCTGAGCCTCACTCCTGCCTAAAGCAACCCATGGTCAGCGCCTGCACATCTACTGCATGCCTGCATTTCTCCCACAGCTGAACCTGGCTCATGTGACCTGTTATAAAACCATGTTATTGTCTGGCTTAAAAATGACATAGTTTAAAAATGCCCCAGAGCGGCACAGGATTTTTCTTCCGGAGAACTCTTCAAATAAGATTTACAACACTCATATTTAAAAATCATGCATTTTAATAAAAAGAGATGAATGTTTTCTTCTGCTCCAGCTGGATAACATATTGCCAGAGGTATAAAAATAATAGCAAATTAATATTTGTCCTCAATTTTTTACTTAGAACATTTCATCATATCCCAAGGCCTTCTCTATGCCCCTCAGGTAATATTTGCTTATCATTACAGTCAGTGTTTAGAATGTATGATATGGCACTTAATATTTTTTTCTATCAATAGTACAGTAAAGAATATACTGCATTGTTCCTGGAGTGACCAAGCACTCTTTACCTAAAGTAAAACATGATCCTCAACATTCCTAGAGAAAAGATGAATTTGCCAACAGTCAGGCGCTTTTTTTTTTTAATTTAAATTTAATTTAATTTTCACCTATGAGTAAAAATCTGTTTATTTTTTATACTTTTTTTCTCAATACGGAAGAATCTGTATTTCTCCCTGAGTATAGAATGACAAGATAAGTAAACATCGAAAATAGAGTGTTGCATTATTACCTTAAGATGAAATGCTGCTGAGTGAGGGAGACACACACCATTGAAGCTTTTTAAGCTCCAAATTTGGAAATGCATTGAACTTTATTAAGCTTCCAACATCTTATATGTTTCACTCCAGCCATACCCTGTCTAGGCAGGATGCATCTGTTATCACTCAAGCATCTGAAAAACAAGCATTTAAGTTAGATTTAGTCACCCAAACTCCCTTCATAGTCAAAGGATAGAGGCAGGCACTTACAGAGGGCACTTCGTCTCATGATCACATTGGGGTCTAGTGGAAGGTCACATCAACCACCCCGGGAGAGTGTCAACATCTCGACAATGATTATAAAATACACCCTGAGTGACTAGCTATGCCTTAGATCTTTCAGACATCCCAAGTTAAGTGTGATGACTCCGTGCTTAAACAGAAACATCTCCCTAATGCTGTTGAAGGCAGAATACTCACACCCACTTACAGAATAGAAGGTTTCAGGCTGGTTCCTGTAAAAAATATGAGATATGTGACATGCGCCAGATGTGTATGAATGACTCCTCTTGCCAAATTTATTGCATGATATTTGCCTGGATCTCTGTGAGACTTAAAAGGGACTAATGGATGCCATACTTCTTGAGATCTGATTAGTTTCAGCAACTCAGAGCCTTTATGGGGATGCTGCACATTCACTCGGAGAAGAATGCAGGGCAAAATTAATCTGTTTGCTGTGCTAATTAGTTAAGACTATCTGGCAAGGTAGGCTGCCTACCTTTTTATTTTCAGCCCAGTTCCAACAAGAAGCCAAGACAAAAAAGAGGCAGAGAGCCTGAAAAAAACAACAGTTGTCATGGTGTAGGCAGGCATTTCAAGTACACATATTTGAGTTGCATAACAGTTTTTAATTTGCTGGGCTTTGCATCGTGGCTGAGTTGTATGTGGCACATCATAGTGCTTCCATTGATGTTTGCTGTGTGCCCTAACAGAAAATTAGAACTATTGTCTTTGGAAACATGAAAAATAAATGTTTGCAACACTTTTTTTTCCCCACCTAATTTAATAGAACTATTCAATTATTTAACAAGTTATTATATTTTTCAATCCTACAGTATTTTTCTGGTTTGGACATGCCTGCCGGCCTTTGTGGTTTTGGCTGTCTCTTGGCTGCCTGATAGCATGAGACAGCCACCAGCATTCCACCTCAAGAAAAGCCTTTGCTGTTCTCAACTGAGAGACTTTGTGTTTTTTTGTCACCTTTCTCTAGCACCAGCAGAGCCTAGTGTGAGAATCAAACCCCTCATCATGACAGTCATCTCAGCCTAACACAGAGAAACCTGTCAGCATCCCAACAAGATTAACTACTCTTTTTGTCTGAACTCAGATGTGAGGTGAGTTTTGTGCAGTTATCTGGTCTGGATGTTTGTGTAGTGTGTTTCTGGTACAGTGCTGTGGCATGTAAGGGCCAGAGAAATGCCAAGAGGCCAGCTAGGGAGGGGGACTCTGCTGAAGTGGACTTATTCATTAGCCAGTTAAATGCAGGAGGTGATTCTCAGACAGCAGAGAGACATTTCCATATCTAAGAAGGGAAAAAAAAAACCCACAAACTGTTATTTTACTTAAGAGAGTGGCCAGAATGCCTCCTGGTAAAAGAAGGTAATAGTGCAAGCTTCAGGATGACAGATGGAGCATGTCTGGAAGAGCTCAAAGTGAAGCCTGAATGCAAAAGCTAATGTGATTGTGAAAGAGAAGTGAGCCAATGATGAAGGAGAGGTGATCTAGTGATCTAAAGGGAAGGCAGGCACTTGGGGCTGCTCTCTGGTGGGGTTCCCTCAGAGAAGCTGTGTACCCTGACCAAGATTCCCTGGGGGTCTTGCAGATGTACCTGATGGTGCCACACAGAATAGCTGGAGCCCCAGCTGAACCTGCTGGATCTGGTGGCTCAGGGGTGTCTACTCAAGACAACCACCTTCCTATTTCATTTCATCCATTGCCTTTTCCTCTCTCTGTAACTGTATTTCTTATTATGGATGCTATAAATTACTGACTTTTAGCTTAATCCATTTTAAGTGCTATTTCAAGTAACGGGATAACCACAAGTCATCTTTCCCCAAGGATATAGTGAATCTGTGAAAGAGGGCCTGGTTTGAATGACAGGTCACTCCTGCTATCTTTTTCCCTACCATCTCAAATGGTGACTGTCTGTGTGGGGTATCGGTTCAAACTGCGGTGACGAACCATGTTGTAATCAATATGATGTCCCAGGATGGAATTTCAGTCTTCCTCTTCTGACTTTTTTATAAACTTTGAAATTAAAAGCACACAGCTACACACACTGTACGTACAGGATGCTAGTAAGGTTCTGTGTCAAGCAACCAAAAGTTAGTACCAAAGATATAATAAATTCTGCACATGTATATAACACTGGCCAAAGATAAGATCCATCCCAATCTCTCTGTTGCCTCAAGATGTATACAGTATATTTTATGGAGTAGAACTATGACATGAATAACCTTTCAGGACCCCTTCATACCACCTAATCATTCATGTAAAACACAACCCCATTTTGTTGTTGATTCTGGGACAATTATTTACAAACTGTAGATCAGATCCTCAGTGGATATAAATCAGCATAGCCAACTAAGCAGAAAAGACTTGTGAATTTATCACAGGAATAATAGGGCAATTGATGTTGGAAAGGACCTCAGGATGTCTCCAGTCCAACCTCCTGCTCAAAGCAAGGTCAGCTCTGAGGTCAGGCCAGGATGATCAGGGACTTGTTTTGTAAGCCTCAAGCAAGGAGACAGCAGAACCTCTTGGAACAACCAGCTCCACTGCCTGGCTGTCTTCATAGGCAAAATCTTCTCCTTGTATCCATTCTGAACCTCCCTCTTTTCAACTTACCCCACTGTCAACCCACTTGTGCTAGGTCTTGAGCCTGGGTCACAACTCCATGCAATGCTGAAGGCGTGACTGGAAAGCTGTCCAGTGTAAAGAGACCCGGGGGTGTTGGATGACAGCCAGCTGAACGTGAGCCAGCAATGTGCTCAGACAGCCAAGAAGATTGTTCCTCAGAATGGCAGTGATTGTTCCCCTTTACTCAGTACTGATGAGGCCACACCTTAAATACTTGGTTCATTTTTGGGTGCTTCACTAAAAGAAAGGAATTGAGGTGCCAGACCATGTACAAAGAAGGACAAAGAAGCTGGTGAAGGGTCAGGAGACANAGGACCCCTTCATACCACCTAATCATTCATGTAAAACACAACCCCATTTTGTTGTTGATTCTGGGACAATTATTTACAAACTGTAGATCAGATCCTCAGTGGATATAAATCAGCATAGCCAACTAAGCAGAAAAGACTTGTGAATTTATCACAGGAATAATAGGGCAATTGATGTTGGAAAGGACCTCAGGATGTCTCCAGTCCAACCTCCTGCTCAAAGCAAGGTCAGCTCTGAGGTCAGGCCAGGATGATCAGGGACTTGTTTTGTAAGCCTCAAGCAAGGAGACAGCAGAACCTCTTGGAACAACCAGCTCCACTGCCTGGCTGTCTTCATAGGCAAAATCTTCTCCTTGTATCCATTCTGAACCTCCCTCTTTTCAACTTACCCCACTGTCAACCCACTTGTGCTAGGTCTTGAGCCTGGGTCACAACTCCATGCAATGCTGAAGGCGTGACTGGAAAGCTGTCCAGTGTAAAGAGACCCGGGGGTGTTGGATGACAGCCAGCTGAACGTGAGCCAGCAATGTGCTCAGACAGCCAAGAAGATTGTTCCTCAGAATGGCAGTGATTGTTCCCCTTTACTCAGTACTGATGAGGCCACACCTTAAATACTTGGTTCATTTTTGGGTGCTTCACTAAAAGAAAGGAATTGAGGTGCCAGACCATGTACAAAGAAGGACAAAGAAGCTGGTGAAGGGTCAGGAGACAAAGTCGTATGAGGAGAGACTGAGGGATCTGGAGTTGTTTAGCCTGGAGAAAAGGAGACACAGGAGAGGTTTATATTGGATATTAGGAAACATTTCTTATTTCTTCACTGCAAGGGTAGTTAGCCATTGGGACAGGCTGCCCAGGGAAGTAGTTGAGTCATCATCTCTAGAGGTATTGAAAAGACATGTAGGTGTGGCACTTAGGGACACAGTTTATTGGTGGACTTGGAAGTGTTAACTGTTGGGCTCAGTAACCTTAAGGGTAATTTCCAACCTAAACAATTTATGATTCTATGGTTCTAGGATTGTTTCCCACCCTATGTGCCATGTACTGCTGTGCCTGTCTCTTCTTCTGGAGGGTTCCTCCTAGATGCTGACAAGCTGTTAGGTCCCTTTGAAGATGTTTCTCCTGCAGACTGAGCAAGTCCAGCTCCCTCCTGCTCCTCCTGCTCTATGTGCCAATACACAGCCATTGCATTTCCTTTTGCTTCATCCCCCAAAGGTGATCCAAAATACCTTGTGCCTCCCCGGACAGAGTGCACATCCCACTGGCATCAGGGGCTTTTAAGGGATGGATCATTCACTTGGATTCCACTGAGTGAATCTTGTTCCTACACTTGTGCTTACAATTCTGTACAGGCATTAGAGGTCTTTTTGGTTTGTTTTTGTTTTTATTACAATGGTGTCTTTTTCTTCTCTTCATTTGGGAGTGTGAGAGAGAGGCTGGATTGTGTTATTTCTCATCCTTAGCTAGGTATACTCTGCTGTGGTGTCATTTTTCAAACAAAGCCAAAACACTTGCTCTATCTGTGCAATTCTGATTTCTTACTTTACCCGCTCCCATCTCCCTCCTCCCTGCAACAAGATGAAAACATCAATATCTGTTTTGGGCTTGCAAGGTGTGACACAATGTCAATGGAATTTGTTTTTAATCTGGGTGACTAACAGTTATCTGACAATTCAAGTAATATTTCTCCACATCCATCCATCAAACTCCAGTGAACTTACAGGAGAAGACAGAATCAAATTTAGCAGCCAAGCAAGCCCGTTAACACTCTGGGATTGCAACCCTGTGATGTGATTTTCCCCTAGCCTGTCCTGTACTGCCCTTTCCATTTTTTATTTATGTAAAATTATAACTCTTGAGTTTGAAAGTCATCCTCTTTTATTTCTGAGGCTGTTTCTGACAGTGAGTCAGGTCAGGCAAACTATTATTAGGACCATGTTTATTTATAACGGGTAGTTTAGCATTAAGCAACGAGTTGTGACAGGCTGTGCATTTCTGGAGTATGATGGCAGGCTCGGGGTGCCTGCTCAGGGATGATGCCAAAGGCGAAAGGCTCCTGCCACCCCAGCTGGCCTCCGGACACTTTCTGCTGCCAGCAGCTTGCCACCGTTACGAAACGAGATGTTGAGAGCAAAACGAGGACACGCCGGAGCCAGGGCTGGTGCTGGGGGATGCTGGCAGCACGCAGCCAATAGCCACCCGGCTGTGCTGAGTCCCTCAGCAAAGGTCAGCTCACAGGTGGGACTCACAAAGTTCAAGTCAGTGTCCAGAAGCAAGAGTCTGCTGCCCGGTGCTTTCCAGGTATCCTTCTTTTCACCCCTCTGATGCCACTGGTTTATTGACCCCTCTTCACCGTGCACAGTGCAGCTGGGTCTGATGTACTCCATGGAGTTTTCTGCCTCTACAGTAGTATATTTCAATATAATTAAATAATTTATTCATTTTTATTCTATCTACAGCTCTCGATCCCGTGGGCACAAATGGATATCTTGCCAAGGACTGCAGAAGGCAGAGAAGAGGGGTGTGTTCCTGCAGTGATACCCAAACCAGGGCAGCAAAGAGGCACAAAGACCATGGAGACCCTTCCTATCAGCAGATGGTTAAGCAGATGGTAATTCCCCACTCAGCTGCGACATGATGGGGCAATTTGTGGAACCCACCTCGGCTCCTCTAGGAAGAAGGTGCTGCTGCTTCTTTGCCATCTTTTCCATGGTCCTATACTGTGATGGGGAGCTTGTGCTGGTTGAAGTAACTCCTAGCAGAAATATGTCAGGTTCAGGCATCTCATTTCCCTTCTCTTCCTTCCCATGGACCTCAGTGTCCACCTGCAGCTGGTGAGGAAAGGCAGTTCATTTAGCAGGACCAACCCTTCTGCTGGAGGCCCAGGCAGATGCACATTGCTGAATGTCTCCTTAGGAAGGGTTTGACCCCCACACACTGACAGGGGAAGGATGCAGATGTTGGAGGTCTGATATGCAGCGTGTTGCTTGCCAAAGACAGGTTTGTGTGGTGGACTTGCAACTGTGGAGGTTTTCAACCTTTCCTCTTAGGTTACTCCAGTACCTACTTTATTTCACTGAGAATGTGAGAGGTTACAAGGAGCGCGGTGAGGGGCTAATCTGATTTCTTCCTTCCTCTAGTAAATCTCTACCTGCACTTTTATGCATTGGTTTGTATTTGGTTGACTTCTGTTCACTTTCTTCTTTTTTTTTTTTGTGGAGATAGTGGACTTACTTGGATGTTTATCACCCACCAAACCCAAGATGACATCTGTGCTTCTAAGTGAGAGGCTGTGACCATGGATGTCAGGAGACCCATGTCCAAATCAGCTACCATGGAGCTAAATCCAGCAGCCCCTATTCAATTCTTAACTTGTCAAAATCCCAGTGAAGTTAAGGAGAATTTTAACTGATTGGGGATGTCAGGTTCCAATAATGAGCATGGCCATGGTTCCTGAAATCTGTTCTCACTAATTTGCTCAAGAGTATATTGCAGAGGTGTTTCTGACATTTGGCAACATTAATATTTAAGCCTTCCTGTGTTATTTTTGCTAAAGGAGTTAGAAATTAGCTTGTCATGTTCATAATAGAGGAGCTGAAAATAAAGAACCAGATTGTGCCCTCGATCCACATGCCCAATTCCCATAGATGTCATTGGAAATTGTGTGCATACACCTTTGAGGGAAGAATTTGGCCCAGCGCTCCTCTTCTCTTTCTGCAATGCACGTCACCCTCCCTGCTGCTAACAGTTCTTCTGTGCAGCCAGAGAGGAGTGTGGGCCTAAATTATTTAGCACCTTAATAACCTGTGGTATTTTTCCTTTCCTTTTCATAACAATTGAAACTAATTCTTCCTATATCAGAGAATGGAAGTTGTAAGGGACTTTAAAGATAATATTGTTGCAACTTCCCTTCCATGAGCAAAGATACCTACCACTAGACCAGATTGCTCAGAGCTTCATCCAGCCTGTCCTTGAACACTGTTAGGGATGAGGAGTCCACAACTACTTTGGGAAACCTGTTCCAGTCTCATTACCCCCAGGGTAAAGAACTTCTTCCTAATGTCTAATCTAAATCTACCCTGCTATAGCTTAAAACCATTGCTCCTTGTGCTATCACCACATACCCTTTAGGCTCCCTTCAGATACTGGAAGGCTGCTATAAGGTCTCCCTGGAGCCTTCTCTTCTCCAGGCTGAACAGATTCAACTCCCTCAGCCTGCCTTTTAATTGAAGTGCTACAACCCTCTGATCATCTTTGTGGTCTTCCTCTGGACCCACTCCAACAGATCCATGTCCTTCTTGTGCTGGGGGCTCCAGAGCCAAAGCTGATGACTTTGCAGATGAGTCCTGCACATCACTGCTAGCATAAGGGGAGTGAATTGCCTACAAGGCATATCCCCAGCAGACAAACATGTTGGAGTTTGTAGCAATGGGCTTGACCTCGTTCTTGTGGGACTGACAGAGGTGTCACTGGGATTGCCTTGGGGCAGGGAGATGGGCTTGATGACCTCTCATTGTTCATTGCAATTCAGCGTGTGATAAATCACTGAATCTTCTCTGCTCTTGAGCTGGAACCTGATGGACTTGGCATGTGCTAAATGTTAGCCTAATGAAGGATGCTTTCCTGAGCCAAGGTTTTGAGCTGTAAAGGCTCTTTTTCTGCTCTACAAGACTTTGGAAGAATTACTAGTTACATCGCATTTATAATAATTGTTCAAAAAAAGTATCTGATAAAAGAACCGCTCAAAAGATAGGAATGGGGGGCTCTTATTCAAAAGTAGTTTACTTTTTCCTTTGCTTTCCTCCTCCAAAATACTCGGAAGTAAACCAGTCCCAAAAAAAGCTTGATTCATCACCAACAGAGTACTCTAATGTAGCAAAATCAAAAAAAGGTGTCAGCTGTGACAAGACAGTATGTACTATACATATGCTTCCAAAGTGAGTGGTAGCAGACATTTTGAGACACCATATTGTGATATAGCAAACTGCATAAATAAAAGTCTTCCTCGTTGAAGCTGGGGATCTGACTCAAACTTTGCTGAGGTCTGAGTGACTGCTTTTACATTTACTTCATTGATGTCTGTCCTCATCCAGGTGCTTGGAAGAGCACCTTGCAAGCATTGCTCCACTGGGTCACTGCTGCAAACTGCAGAGTGCTGTGCTGGCCCATACTCGCTTGTCTCCAGCTACTAAGTTGCAAAAAGAAACACACCAACTACTTTCCTAATACCCCTGAAAGTAGTGGCTTTATCATAGTTGCCACAGGGATCAGACGCTATTGTGCCTAGAAAGAGGTACGGTCCTTAGGAGATTACATGCTCTGTTACGTATTTTGCTTTGAATTTGACTGTGAAAATATTTGGGAGGAGTCTCCCATGTGCTTCATTAGTTATAACTGATTAATCTTTCCTGTACTTCCACTTTGGCAAGTGGATTTTCAGAAGATGGATATGCAGTATATAGCTCTTCCCAACTAAAGAACAAGTAAACATCAGCCCCTGTCCCATCAGATCTACAGCCCATCACTAAATATTTCCAAAAGTTTAGAATTTCACCCCCACAGAAACAGACAGGAAAAAAAAAATCTAACTTCTTTTGATCCACAATTAAGTCATGCAATCAGCAAGACCAAAGCCAAACAGCACCAGCAGCAGATTTATGCATCTGCTGGCATGACACGAAAGAAGAATTAATGCTGAAAGTAGTGAAAAGAAAACCATTACACATGATTCTGTACACTGTACTTCAGGAACTGGAGTTGATAAGAGGCTTTCAGAGCTCCAGGACAGCAGTTCTGGCATTGTTATTAAACATTTTGTATGAAATACTTATGGCAGATTTGGGGAGAGGGGGTCAGGGGTTGCAAATCTTGCTGTCAGTACTAAGGCTCTGCTCCTGCTCCCAGTGAATGGAAGAGGACATCTCCCGAGGCACATCAGTGGAAATATATGAGTTGACACTTTAAAAATTAAGCCTCCTGGAATTGCTGTGTCGATTATTATCCCAGAGACAGCTTAAGTGATTTGCCCACAGTCACGCAATGAACTGGGGCTGAGCCAGGAATAGAAGATAGGACTCCCAGCTTCTGTTCTTGTTCTCTACCAACCAGGCACATCTCCAGACGTACAATGTAATCCACATGGGGACAAAAATCCAAAATCAAAGATTTATCTCACTTCCTAACACAGCTGCAGGCAGCTCTGCAGCACAGACACAGAGGCAAATCTTACTGACCCTGCTAAGCAGCGTAACCTGCTGATTTCAAAGGAATTCCTCACCTGAAGAATTGTGGCTTCATGATACCAAATCACTCAAATTCCTACAACACCGATGCCTGGCAGGGGAAGAACAGACTGAGTTGTAGTCTGAACTACACGCCTGGCTTTAGTGGCTTGAGTAATTTTAGCTAAAACTATTATATAAAATTACAGTTGTGTTACTAATGGGTGCCTTGCTCATTAACATGTGAAGGCAAATAATATTGCTGGAGCTTTGGGTATCACCTGGCTATGCAGGGAGGAAAGGTTAAATACAGAACAAACCATACTTGTAAGAAGATTAATACATACAACAGGGATAGTATCAGGCTTCTGCTGGGTCTAATCTGGCATCTGACCAGTACAGAGAGAGAGAAGGAAACTCTAAGCCAGTTAAAGAAGTGGATTATTGATGACAGAGGATTCACAGCTGATAGGGGTGCTGGAAAGAGCAGGTAGTAGGGATGAAATGCAGGGCAGAGAACATAGCAAAAAGGAGGTAAAATACACTAGATTTTACAAGGAAGATCTAACAAATGTGAAAGAAAACTTAGTGGGTAGGATGAGAAATATGTGAGCTTTCCAAGACTAGAGAATTGGGGTGGGCAAGGAGAGAAGAATCTGTGTATATCCTAGCTTGCTCTCAAAAATTATATCTTACACACCAAGGAAAAAAAATCAGACAGAGCTACTGCCTAGGGATTTGAAGTTGGACAAATAAATGATTTGAGAAGACTTGCTGAGGAAAAAGGCTTCCAATATCTCCTTGTCATCCTCTGCACAGATAAACAGTGGATGGAGAATAACATTGCAAATCACTAATAATTACAGAAAGTCTGTCTAAGACTTCCATGGAGATAATGTTATCTCAGAGAACAGGCAGCTGGGAGAGGGCTGGGGTAGAGCAGGCAATTCTGCAGCACAGCTGGCTAATCAGGATAACCCTTGACAGCCACTTTTTAATGACTGATAATTGGGAAGAAAGTGACTTTGTAAAGTTCTGGAGCAATGCTGAACGGGACCACTTGGGAGTAGCTCGCTTCTTTTTGTTTGCTTATTTGTTTCTGAAGAAGGATGCTTCAGGCACTGGGCAGGTCTCCAAGGTATCAGGAGCAGGTGACAGCTCTGAGGGGAGAAGTGGAAACCAATGACCTCCAACAGCAAGAAATCTGGGATAGCAACATGACAAAGTCACAGTTGGGAATCATTTATTAGGGTTTTCTTATTACATCTAACAGGCTGGGAGGAGTTATTAATAAAAAACCTTTAGTGTGCTTCTAGGCAATGAAAATCAATGCATTTATGGTGTTTCTGCCACAGGACAGAGTTTGTTGAAACCAGCACCACAACTGCTTCTTTGCTTTGCAATTTCTTCCTGTACCTTCTCTGTCCATCTCCTAGGTCCTGGCCAATTCTGACAAAGATGGTGTATCACTTCCAGGTTGTTAGTATTTTAATAAGGTTTTTTCCTTCATTTTTGGACATGAATACATAGCCTATAGCAATGTGTTAAGAAATCATGCTACAGTCTAGGTCATGATTAAGTTACAGTAAAATTACAGACTGCCCAGAAGAAAATTAGCAATCTCAGATGTGAATATTGCAGAATGAATTATCTCACAGATATATTTATTTTATTACTCCCTGTTTAAAATTCTGCAGGACTCCCTGAACTGTATATAGGTCCTAGTTTAAATCAGAAAGGAAATAAAATATTATATATGTTGAATTATATTTTGGTATAGAATTTGCAAAATGGGATAGTAAGTACTACTGATAGTTAATACTTTTGAATAAGTTAAAGAAACTAAAATCTCAATGGCTTGGAAACCTAATTTCCATTTCCATGACAGCTTTTTCAAAGTACAACCTGTTATTGATTTTCTTAGAGGAATGCATTAGCTATATAGGTGCTACAATTCAAAAGCAACTAATTTTCTTTTATCTTAAATCAATTTCTAATCAACTTAGTCAAGCAGAAATAAACTAGATTTAAGTACTTAAGTGTTTATTGAACATCCACATTCTAGTCATCTACCTCTACTGGTTTAAGTTGACACCTTTAGTTAAACTAACCCAAAGTAAGTGCCTTTCGGTGTCTGAAGCAGGGAGGTGGGTCTGGGGTGTGTGCTGACAACCAAAAGAGATGAGGACTGGGCAGGGCACTGGATCCTGAGTCACAGACACTGCTTGCTTCCTGGCCTGGTGCTGAGCTGTTGCAAATGGGGGACAGGTCAAGGACTGCTCCCCAAAATCAGTAGCAATTAGGAAGCATCAGATTTTTTTTACTCCTCTATGCTACCCAGACCTCCTCAGGGAAATGTTCCTGCATGTCCCATCCTACTTCCCCTTGTACTTGGTGCTCTCTTGGTCAGCAGTAGAGACAGCCTGGCTGTCTCTTGAGCAATGGGAGACTGGAACCTCCAGGCCAAAGGTAACACAAAATAAGTAATTACAATAACAATAAAATCAAAATTATCTTCTGATTTTTTATGTATAAGCATGTGCAAGTTCATTCAGGCACATAAAGTAATGTTTTCTTCTTTTTGGTCAGCAGTAATCTGATTATATTTGCTGAGCATCTATGTTGAGTGTGCTGTTGCCCCATTTGGTCAATGTCTGTTGCCTATCACCTATTAGCAAAACCATTTCTTAAAACAGAACCATTTCTTCGATTCTTTAAACAAACAAAAAAATCACTCTTGGCTTTGTACTAGAAACAGCAGGTGCAGAGATTCAGCACTGACCTTCAAGCCAAATGATAGAGACTGGCTCTCCCCACTGGACTCAGAGGTAGCCCACTTGTTCACACATTGTCCTTCAGGGTTAGCAAGGTACAAACCAAAGAGAGGAAATGCACTAGCACCAATGCAACCTGCACAGTCAGGAAGAGGTTCACTGCCTGCAATTAGTCCATGTCCCTATTATTGAGCTGTCCAGACATCCTCTCTGAGTGCCAGAATAGCTCAGAAGGTCCACATCACCCTGGAAGTCACCACATTCCACACAACACCTTGAGTGCCAGGAAAATGTGCAAGCATGGGCTGGGATGCATGGAGTTCACTCACAGGATTTTTGTCTCTTTATTACTACAAATCCTGATTCCCTGTCACCAGCAGTAGGAATACTGGGAAAGGTTAAATCAACCTTTATCATCTTCCCAGTCCCCAAGAAAGTAGACAAGAAAAGTTAGTCAGTACAGAATGAATTAAACAAAGTTTGTAAGAATCTGGACCAATATAACCAAAATATAGCCTTTCAAGCTTCAGCCAGGTTGCAGGGATATAATTTTATCTGGAAAATGCTCATGGAAAGGCACTGAGCCATCCTTACAATTTTCTCCTGGTCAAGAGATGGAAATACCTACAAAAAGAAAATGACCCTCCTACCTCTGAGAGGAAGGTGGAAATCAGAATGCCAAACTCTCTATCCCCAGTTTGCTTGGTCACTTCTGAGTTTGGGTGGCATTTTGAGTGCACTAGGAAGGTTGGCTTATACCTGGGACTGTAGCTGTGCCCACACATCCTTGGGGAACTTTGAAATAGCAGAGATAATGTCAGCCCAGCTACCATATGCTTTCAGTCTGCCCAGGCAATGATTGTATAATAATCCCTAACAGAAAACTGAAGACGAATTTCAAGTGGCTGCCAGAAAACAGTTTTTCACTTGGAGTGGCAACTGAATAAGGAAGCATCTGGCACATTTGATCAGACAAAGAAAATTAGGTCACTCAGAAAAATATTTGATGCTCTTCCTGAGGAACATAATAATAAAAATGCATCTATCTAGAAAGGCAGCATTCTCCTCTCCAGCATTAGTTGTCATATTGTGATGTTTTGTATTGTTCTGAGTAACTGCACTATATTTAGTATCTGCTAAAGAGTAGAATATAGATTATATAACTGACCATTTTCCTTCTGACAGTAACAGTGTTTAAGACCAAAGAGGGTTTTGCTGGTCATGGATTTTAAACAAGATTCGAGGTCAAGTGCTTTGATGCAATTTATTGGTGGGTGTTTTCTATGAGTTTGTTTGTTGGGTTTTCTTTAATCACATCAAGTGAAAAATGAACTTTTGTTTAACATTTTTCTTCTTTTTGTTTTAATCACATCCTATTTTTTTATCACTCCTGGGCAGTCAGTGGAGTAAAATTTCACCAAGAAGGTCTCAAGGGTGGAGAAGTACAGTGCTAAACACCCTTTGTCGGGGGAGAGGGGGGAAGAGAGGTTGCAGGGTGGGTCACAGCAGGAGCTGAATCTTGCTGGAGAGACAGAGTCTGACCCTGCAAGGCACAGAGTAATATTTCTGTTGACTGTTCTTTCCTGGAAGCCACATGGTCTCCTTGATCCAGGGAAATACCTTCTTTGAGGTATTCATAACAGCTGCAGGAATCAATACAAACCAACACTGGTATTAAGAGTGTTGAGGTGCTCTGTTTGCTTCAGTGAAGGGAGAGCCCAGGAGCTGAAAAGCCCAAGTGATCATATTCATAACACAAAGGTAAGCAGTGGGACAGGGGTTTGTCACATTCCTTATTCCTGGGGCTTGGGTTCTCTCTTGCACCATTTGGCAGTTCAGCAGAACAGCTCAAGCTTTTCAGCTAGCTGCCTAGAAGTGAGTTGGTGCTGAATCTAACGCTATTAATCAGAACCTGAGTGGCACAGCTTATCACCAATATTGGCTAGTTGTTGCTCTGGGAGACAAGGGAGAAACAGGAGTCACGAAGTCAAGCCCTGGTTAGCTGGAGAGTCAGCCTCAAGTGTGTCTTAGTCTAATTTCTCATGGAAAAAAACAGCATCTCCAGCAAGCTTTCTCCGTTCACTTAATGTCCAAGAATTTATCCCCAAAAGAAGTTTAAAAGGGAAAAATGTGGTTAATTAATCTCAATTTTTCCAGTTTTGTGAAACCAGAAATGGAAGCAGTGGCCACAGAGTTTTCAGACCCTACAAACTCCAATCTGATTTAATACATAAAGACACTGTTGTTCCTGCATTAATCCAGCTGGTAAATGAATCAGTTTGTGGTATTTTCATTTGATTCTGAAGACATCAGGTAACCAAAAAAAAGTTCCAAGCTGTGGTCTTTGTATAATTTATTATTGTGTGGTACTGTAACTGGTTTAGTCACTTCAAATTTATGATTTTTCAAATACTGTATAAAGAACTGAACTATTTACATGAGATACATAAAAAGTGGTCTTAATTGTCAATATATATACAGATGTGATTGTGTCCTCACTCCCTGGAATATTTAGCATTAAAAATTTTATCATCAGATGAAAGAAACTTTACTAAGGTAAATAACTTTCCCAAGGTCAAGTGGCACATTAATTCAGAAGTGGAATCAGGCTTCAGGAGGTTTCTGGCACTTAACCATAAACTTACTTCATTGGTTCTGCCTCTTTCCAGATTTTCTCAGTCAACCTTTAATTTTGTACAAGGGCTTAACTGCCATCATAAATCATAAATGCAAGTTTTGAAAGGCTTATTCAATTCAACAGCCTCAGAATGGAGTTTTAGTCTGAAAAGGTGCTTTTGAGAGTATAAAAATGCAAAGCATCTGGTGAAAAGGTGACTGAACAAGTGGGACAGTGTCAGCTTCCCAGCACCCATTCCCTTCTCTCCATCCGGGAGGAGCTGCTTCACCACATGCTTCTTTTTTCCCTCCTTCAGGCTAAACACTACATCTCCAATTCAGACAAGCTATTTCACTTACTTATGCTTATTGTGAAGTCATATACTAGGTCCCTTCCAACCCCTAATATCTGTGATTCTGTGATTCTGTGATCTGTGATAAAAGAGCAAACACCTTCTTGCTTTAGTCTGGTCTGGGGTCAGGTCTAGTCCACATCAGAGAGGGTTTTCCAGGAGGGTGTGTCAGTATACTGACTTAAGGTATAAAAACCACATTGGCAAAAACAAATTTCTACTCATGGGAGCTGTAGATTGAGTAGTTTTACTGATATTTATATTTTACTGATATTTAAATTTTATCACCAGGATGTTCCTAACCAGGGCTTTATACCAAAGGCCATTACTGTTGTAAGCTTTGGACAGAATCCTCTTATTTTGCTACAACTCCTGGAGAATACATCACTGAAAGAAAGTGCATTTTATTCCTTGTTCAGTGTGTTTTTAGGAAAAAATAAAACCCCACGCTTCTTTTGTTGCACAGAAATATTTTCCTTCTTTCCTCTATTGACCAGAAACCTACCAAAAAAGCAAGTTCAGGGAGCAGATGTCAGCTAATCCCAAAGTCTGTGCTAAGAACATGATGGCAACTCACAGAGAGTTCAACAGAATCTAAATGTCTTGCTGGTTTGATACAAGATTATGCTCCGAGCAGATAAGCCCCCGCATTTTAACTTGGGAGCTCAAAAGGGATAAATAACATTTCTGGAGCCAGGCAGCCAACAAACAGAATTTCTTAGCACAATGCAATCTTGCTATGGGGGTTTTCTGGGGCATATGTTTCCCATCAGGCATTATTACATTGCTGTGTACATAGGGCTTATCTCCAGACAAAGGTGGTCATACTCAACCATTGATACCCCCAAACTTATTGAATTTCTAAGATGGATGAGGAAGGGATTTTTGAGCTGTTGGAGTCATAGCCAATAATTAGGAAACAAGTTTAAGGATGTGACATCACTGTTTGTTGCAAAGTGTTCTGTTGTGGTATGTACACGGCAGAAGGGGAGAGGAGCTGTCATCACATAGATAAGACAGAGAGCTCTAAATCATTAGTAATGAATAATTCACTTAGTAAAAAAAAAAAATAACAGACAATGTCAGGCAATGGAATAGTGCTAGTTAGTTATATCTTTTTTTGTGTGTGTCTCTGATGAAAGGTTTTTAACCCTGATTATACCCTGTCTTCAGCGAGAGATTTGCTTTCTGTAGTCACATTCAGCTCCAGGCAAGATAGAAGGATGCTCCCAAATCCAGTAACTGGGTCAAATCTAATTATCATAGATAATCTGCACATTTCATTTATGGTAAAGGGAAATGTGTCTCAAGGTAGGTGAATCCAGTTCGTTTTGTCAAAGGCAGACTAAAATAGCTTCTAAACAGAAAGGAAAAGATCTTTTGCTAGATCAAATCACTGAAATGTGAAGACAGTATTAAAATTGTCATTACAAACCAATTTCAACAATAAATTTGAACAGAACTGTGATAGCCAGTAAACACACCTGAATTTCCAGTGTCCAAAACTTGGAGTTCCCCTCTTGCTGAAAAGTCTGAAATGCTGAAAAGTCCTCAGAACTCAAGGCAAAATGAGAATCTCCTAGGGAGTTTGTGCAGGACAATAATAGAGGATGTTTTCTGACAAATGTAACCATCTATTCTACTTAGATGTAACTTTAATTTAGGACAAGAACGAAACATTGTCAATGAGTCATCTGACACATAATGTGGTATATTACAAATAATCAAAGCGTTTCAGTGTGTTCTGTTCTGAAGTAAAAATAGTACTACTGAAATTGAACTTCCCTTATCAGTGGGGAAAAAAAATAAACTAGCTATCATTCCTAAACAGGTTTGATAAATTAATACAAACTAGAGAACATTCTTGGTTTTGTTAAACTATCGTTTCAATTTAGAAAATAGTTGTGCTGTATTTTAGAAATTGTTTATATCACATGAAGTTGGAGGTGGGATGACTGTTCATCAATTACTTCTTTGCACTCTTTCTCTATCATATTAAAAGCAGCCCAGTCAGATGTAAAAATGTGACAGAATAAGAAAATAAGACTAAAGAAGAANCAGGAAGTTTCATATCATTTTAGGATTCAGCTTTACAGAAAATATCCTGTGCTTTAAATAAGCAAAATCCAACATACATTAATAAATATTCTTAAACTTAATAATCTGTGTATATATACACTTTCTGAAGAACTATGTATATCTGGCATATTAAGTGCAAAATTTGTTCATACACGAAGTATTTACATGTAAATATTTCGGCCCAGGTGCTTGGTGAGAGCAGGCTCAATCAATATATCTATGTGCTTTCCTCTGCTTCATTTTTCCACTGTAAGGTATTTGTTCCTTAATATACAGATGTGATGAAAGTGTTCAAAAGGCAAGTGTGGCAATTAATAACAGAGGCTTTTTTAAAAGAAAGGAAAAAGGAAAAGAAAAAGGAAGGGAAGGGAAGGGAAGGGAAGGGAAGGGAAGGGAAGCAAAAGCAAAAGCAAAAGCAAAAGCAAAAGCAAAAGGAAGAGAAGGAAAATGAAGGGAAGGTAAAGCAGATAAACATTACATATTGTTTCATATGTCATGTATGGAGCGCTGAAAAATAAAGAAATTGAATGAACAAACCTCCTTATGAGATCTAGAAGTGTATTTTGTCTCTTTTACCATGAAATCCAAGGATGTTCAGATGTTCTACTTCAGCTTGAGACCAATTTTAGTACCTTGAGATAATTTCTGCCTCCTGATTTTTTCTTTATTCAGAAACAAGTGGAAAGGCAGGTAGACATGCTGTCATGCCAGGAGTCTCATAAGGTATAAGTTCTTTTATTAATTACTTTTTTGCTCTCCCTTTACTTTGTGTTAAAAACAGTCTAGTTGAGTATGTAGAAGTTGTATAGGCTTCAGTGAAAAACGTACTTATGGGACCCTTTAAACTGTCACGTTACATCACATAAACTGAGAGGATCATATTTAAACAATTGTAAAACTATTTTCTTGCCCGAAAGAGCACACCATGATGCCATTTAGCTGGAACCTGAAGCTATGGGTATCCTGCTGTGGTATCATGTGCAGTGAGCGCATGTGATTGTTCTCCTGAGGCATTTGTTACATGCATCTTGTTAACCCTAGTTCAGTCAAAATAACTGCCTTCACTGCTGCTTGACCTATTTTAGCATAATTTAGCCCTTAATGCGGCGCATTTCAGTTGCAGTAAGTTATTTTGCTGGCATTAATACCATGGGAACTTAAAATGGAGCTGTAAGAGTTTGAAAATATCATTCTTATTAACTCAACAGTTTGGTTTTGGTAATTTATGCATCTTTTAGAATTGACTTAATACTTAAACATACATACACAAAAGACCAAGGAGTAGTCAATCCCAGATGTAAAAAAAATAAATCTTTTCCTCATAACAAACCACACTTTTCCAAGACTTCGGAAAAAGGAGTCTATTTAAGAGTTCTCTAAGCCTTGTTAATAGTTATGTCTATGGGACTTGTAAAAGTGTTAGAAGTGCAATGAGGGTTTTCTGTCATTTCTGCAGCAGCAGGAAAAGAGATTTGTTTAAGACTTGAACACTAATGGTAAGATGCAGACTACTTTCTTACCATCTGTGTTGGGACTGAGGAACCATTCAGGCACCTGTTCAGAAAGCCCCCAAATCCCACCAAGAATCTCCTAGCTGGCCTAGGACTTCTCTAGGTACCTACCATCTCTGCTCCCGTGACCCAGCCCTGTTGCTGTAGATAGGGTAGCACCTGGATACCTGAGGGTATCCAACTGGCACCCAAGCCCACAGCCCATTCACAAAGTTCATCATGTAGAGTTGCAGCAGAGGGACACCATCTGCATAAACATCCAGGGAAAATCACAGGTAACAAATCTTTCTTGGGCTAAAGCTTTATATCCACCAACTACAGCTACATGGGACTTTACAACCAGGCTAAAGAAGAAACAGAGCAAATACAGTAGGAAAATGCAGTGCTGAGTGACTCTTGTGTAAGGGCTGCCACATTAAAAGTGGGCAGAAAGGAGGTTCCAGACTCACACCCAAGATTGTTTCTGATTTTACGTAACAGCTGCATGAGAAAAGCATGAAGGGTGCAAAGAGCAAGAACCTCCCAGCTGAGAGCCATAACCAATTGCACCTCCCCAGCTCATAGGAGATGGACAATGAGGAAGAGTGGCTGTGCCTGCAAAGCCCATCCCCTGTGCACCTGTTCAACTCACCCCACCAGCTCCTCAAGCTGGAAAAGGCCTCAGGTTTCTTATGCATACAAACTCAGCACTGCACTGCTCTGAGGCACAGTAGAGCACTAATGCTCAGCTATACCTCTCGTGTAAGAGGGGACTGTGTGGTCCAAGTCCTGCAAGACCAAGGGAGCTGACAGGCTATCAGTCAAAAATCAAGTCCCTAAGCTATAGAGGAGGGATCTTGAGGTCATCACTGATGTCTTAACACCTCTGTCCTCATCAAAGATTTATGGAGTGCCCTTCTGCTTCTGTTACACTCCCCAGTAACAGAATCAAGTGTCTCGTTACCAAACTGGCCAGTCTGGTAACTGGTAACTCCTGAGGCCAGACAACTATTGCTGAGACATCATAAAATCTCAGCCAGATAGTTAAAGTACAGAGTCTGCATCACATGCTAAAATCTGGTGCAGGGAATTGCTAATTAACTAATAAAACTGCCATAAACCTTGTCGCTGTTAGTGCATCTATCAGGATCACGTTCTGGGGTTTCACAGGGATCTCTGAGTGTTTGAGGCTAGACAGGTTTACAGTCTTTAATGAAGTGGGATCAGGAAAACAGCTCTTAGTCCTTGCTTCAGGAGTTGTTGTAAAATACCATGAGCTAAATATTGTGGCTTCTGCTGATGCTCAATACTTAAAGGGGGCCTACGAGAAGGTTGGAGGGGGAATTTTTTACAAGAGCTTGTAGTGATAGGACAAGGAGTAATAGCTTTAAAATGAAAGAGGATAGACTTAGACATAAGGAAGAAGTTCTTCACTGTGAGGGTGGTCAGACAATGGAACAAGTTGCCCAGAGAAGTTGTGGATGCCCCATCCCCAGAAGTGTTCAAGGCCAGGTTGGGTGAGGCTCTGAGCACCCTGGTCTTGTGGGAGGTCTCCCTGACCATGGCAGGGGGTTGGAACTAGATGACCTTTAAGGTCTTCTCCAGCCAAACCATTCTGTGAATCTATGATTCATGTGATATGGCAAGATTTGTTTCAGAAATGTTACGGGTGACATATTCAGTACTGGGGAGAGACAGGACACAGAGTTAGCCAATAATGGGAGTATTTCTTCCTTCACTCAGACTTAAATTATCATGACAGAATTCAGGGTTCAGGCTTGCAGCCTTTTTGCAATGGGTGTAAATTCCAGATTACCACCTACAGTCTCCATGGTTGAGGTCTTTGACTGACAGAAATGCCCACAAGTTAGATTTCCAGGTACAGCTGAGGACCTGTGGTCCCAAAGTGTCCAAATTGTCCATCTTTAGAAGTGAAGGTCTGTCCCAGCCTGGATTCGGAGGAGGGAGAAGGAGCTGGGCTCAGCAAACCACACGGCAGAAGGGCTTTGCAGGAACTTTAGATGAAGTCGAAGTTGACTTCACTTGTCAGCCTGCTCTGTGTGACTCACCGAAGGTGCTGAACAGACTAACGAGTGGGAGGAGGAAATGGGGGGAGAGGAAGAAAAGGAGACAAGCAGCTGAATGAAGCTAGGAACACTGATTTATGACAAAAAAAAAAAGCCATTTTTTAAAAAGTTACACTAGTCCTTTTCCAGCTCTAATGTGAGTGGCATACAATCCAAGATCTCATAGATTTGAGGTAAAAAAAAAAAAAAAAAAAAAAANAAAAAAAAAAAAAAAAAAAAAAAAAGGTATGAATCAGAACTTTTAGCTTAAATGAGATAATAACACTTTTAACCTGATGGTTAGGATGGAACTCCAGGGGTTTGATTTATTCAGCTGTCACTTACTGCACATCCCAAATGTAACAGAGGATGTGCTGGAATTGTAACCTTTATTTAGGGTTCGTTGGCATCATTTAATTTTACACTGACCTGGGAGTTATTTTTCATCTTTAGGCAGTTACCACTGCTAAGAGGAAAAAGGGTAAATCTTCCTTTTTTAAATTTTTTTTTTTCCTTCTTGTTATCTTGTACTGCAAGCTGTTTAAGAAAGAGGGAATTTAAGTTTGCTGGGGTGTATTCTAGGATGTCTCTTGACCTGTGATGGGAAGGAGAAACCACAATGGTGTTTTCTGTTAGAGCATTGGGACTGTGGGGCAGAAGCAATTCCTTTGGACACCTCTCCTTTGAAGATACTACAAAAGAGCAAGTAATACTTAACACCAAACCAGATATTTCTGCTGGCAGTGAAGAGAGGCTACTTCCCTCAGGAAATCACGGTTGGCACAGGGGCACATGGCATCTCTAAAGGCCAGAAGTCATGTTTATTATTTTTCCTGGAGAGGCTTCCTGCATCCTGACCTGGCTATGTTCTCCCCATCCTTCCCCCCACCCCATCCTACTTTCTGGCTCCCCTGGATCTCCTGGGAGTGGTTTCTCATCAGAGCCTCTGGGTTTGCCAGACTCTGAGGATGTTGGTGTGATGTACACAGAGAAAGTTTACATTGAGATAATTGTCTTTGCCTGAAGTCTAGGTTGAAATTTATATCCTGGTCTCCATAAATAAAAGGCCTCAGAATCTGTGGTTTGAACACAAATATCCCTGCCCACCCTGTGCCCCTAGATGAACTTTGGAAGGGGTGGGGTGGGCTGCTGGAAGGATCCTCCAGTGAGACTCCCGTGAAGCAGTCAGTATGAATTGTGAAGTGGCTTTTCCATCCACATAAGGGCTGACATGAAGGTACATCAAAGAAAACAATGAATGCCTCCTGCTCTGACCTACATATTTCATTCTGAGAGATTCAACTACATCTGCTAGAATACTTGGAACAACTGTTATCCTTTAGAAACGAAAAATCATTTCTTGAGGGAATAACATGGGGTGGGGTGGAGGGGGGAACCCTGTAGTGGCTTGCTAGGGCACAGAACATTCAAACTCTGCTGTATTGATTGTAGTTTATGATTGAATGCAATCATTACTGTGTCTATACTTTTCTATTTCAATGAAACCATCAGGCAGTGATTCATGCTGTGCAAGTAACCCAGAGGAAAGTGCAAAGAGGCTGCTCAAGAGCAGCAGTACAAAAATACCATTGGCATCTTTTCCCTCGGAGAGCAGGGCTCTGGACAATTTCCACAGCCTATTGCTGTTTTTCTATTACATGCATGCTCTGCTAAAATGTGTAATAGAATTGAGGACACAGTTATGAGTAAAGAGTCTTCTCACACATGCTGTTCCATAATTAAAGAACAGCTATAATAGAAATCCTACTTTTTTTTAACTTTTTTTTTTTTTGCATTAACGAGCTCAAATTCTTATAGGCATTAAAAGGGCATATGCTTTTCTTCTAATTTAGAGATTAAAAAAATCTCACAGCAGATCAAGAGGAAGGCTTTAGTTTGAACTCTTTAGTGAAAGAAGATGCACTGTCATTAGCAACATAACAATTTTAATTAGCCCTTTCCTGGATCTGCAGCGACACATGCCAAGTGGATATAAGTTTGGAAGAATGAGAGATATTATCCTCAGTTTACTAAAGGGGGTTCAACTCCATGAGTGATAAACATCCTTCAAAACTATTTAGTTTTCTTTTTTTTTAATTGTCTGGAGTTTATATTATCTTTTTGGTGTGTTTTATTTTCTTTTCCTACTGAAGAAACTAAAATCCAGTTTGGGGATTCTCTCGTCCTCCCTCAAACTGGGCTTCTTTCAGTTCTATTTGTGACTGAAGCCTATTTTTCTTAAGCTAAAGAGAAGAAACTAATCCTAATTAGCAATGCCTCGTTGAATTAGAAATCGAGNAAAAAAAAAAAAAAAAAAAAAAAAAGGTATGAATCAGAACTTTTAGCTTAAATGAGATAATAACACTTTTAACCTGATGGTTAGGATGGAACTCCAGGGGTTTGATTTATTCAGCTGTCACTTACTGCACATCCCAAATGTAACAGAGGATGTGCTGGAATTGTAACCTTTATTTAGGGTTCGTTGGCATCATTTAATTTTACACTGACCTGGGAGTTATTTTTCATCTTTAGGCAGTTACCACTGCTAAGAGGAAAAAGGGTAAATCTTCCTTTTTTAAATTTTTTTTTTTCCTTCTTGTTATCTTGTACTGCAAGCTGTTTAAGAAAGAGGGAATTTAAGTTTGCTGGGGTGTATTCTAGGATGTCTCTTGACCTGTGATGGGAAGGAGAAACCACAATGGTGTTTTCTGTTAGAGCATTGGGACTGTGGGGCAGAAGCAATTCCTTTGGACACCTCTCCTTTGAAGATACTACAAAAGAGCAAGTAATACTTAACACCAAACCAGATATTTCTGCTGGCAGTGAAGAGAGGCTACTTCCCTCAGGAAATCACGGTTGGCACAGGGGCACATGGCATCTCTAAAGGCCAGAAGTCATGTTTATTATTTTTCCTGGAGAGGCTTCCTGCATCCTGACCTGGCTATGTTCTCCCCATCCTTCCCCCCACCCCATCCTACTTTCTGGCTCCCCTGGATCTCCTGGGAGTGGTTTCTCATCAGAGCCTCTGGGTTTGCCAGACTCTGAGGATGTTGGTGTGATGTACACAGAGAAAGTTTACATTGAGATAATTGTCTTTGCCTGAAGTCTAGGTTGAAATTTATATCCTGGTCTCCATAAATAAAAGGCCTCAGAATCTGTGGTTTGAACACAAATATCCCTGCCCACCCTGTGCCCCTAGATGAACTTTGGAAGGGGTGGGGTGGGCTGCTGGAAGGATCCTCCAGTGAGACTCCCGTGAAGCAGTCAGTATGAATTGTGAAGTGGCTTTTCCATCCACATAAGGGCTGACATGAAGGTACATCAAAGAAAACAATGAATGCCTCCTGCTCTGACCTACATATTTCATTCTGAGAGATTCAACTACATCTGCTAGAATACTTGGAACAACTGTTATCCTTTAGAAACGAAAAATCATTTCTTGAGGGAATAACATGGGGTGGGGTGGAGGGGGGAACCCTGTAGTGGCTTGCTAGGGCACAGAACATTCAAACTCTGCTGTATTGATTGTAGTTTATGATTGAATGCAATCATTACTGTGTCTATACTTTTCTATTTCAATGAAACCATCAGGCAGTGATTCATGCTGTGCAAGTAACCCAGAGGAAAGTGCAAAGAGGCTGCTCAAGAGCAGCAGTACAAAAATACCATTGGCATCTTTTCCCTCGGAGAGCAGGGCTCTGGACAATTTCCACAGCCTATTGCTGTTTTTCTATTACATGCATGCTCTGCTAAAATGTGTAATAGAATTGAGGACACAGTTATGAGTAAAGAGTCTTCTCACACATGCTGTTCCATAATTAAAGAACAGCTATAATAGAAATCCTACTTTTTTTTAACTTTTTTTTTTTTTGCATTAACGAGCTCAAATTCTTATAGGCATTAAAAGGGCATATGCTTTTCTTCTAATTTAGAGATTAAAAAAATCTCACAGCAGATCAAGAGGAAGGCTTTAGTTTGAACTCTTTAGTGAAAGAAGATGCACTGTCATTAGCAACATAACAATTTTAATTAGCCCTTTCCTGGATCTGCAGCGACACATGCCAAGTGGATATAAGTTTGGAAGAATGAGAGATATTATCCTCAGTTTACTAAAGGGGGTTCAACTCCATGAGTGATAAACATCCTTCAAAACTATTTAGTTTTCTTTTTTTTTAATTGTCTGGAGTTTATATTATCTTTTTGGTGTGTTTTATTTTCTTTTCCTACTGAAGAAACTAAAATCCAGTTTGGGGATTCTCTCGTCCTCCCTCAAACTGGGCTTCTTTCAGTTCTATTTGTGACTGAAGCCTATTTTTCTTAAGCTAAAGAGAAGAAACTAATCCTAATTAGCAATGCCTCGTTGAATTAGAAATCGAGATCTGTGGCTTACAACCTGTGGAGATGCAGCAGGAAGACATGATTGCAGTTTGATTCAGCCATACCAGGCACTGAGCAAAGGTTACACGCTCACAAGACAGGCACCCTGCCTCAGAGCACAAGTACAGAACACCATCCTAACTGCACCAAGCCTGGTCCATAGCAGTGCATGAGCAATGACAACCAGAGCCTTTCTCTTGTGGTTAGAAATCTCAGCTCTCTCCTGTTAAAAAAAACACAGGATTTTTAAGGGAGTTTCCCACAGACCTCATCTCCGGGACATGATATATGCCAAAACTACCCCGGCAGCTGCAGGCTGCAACACAGTGACTTGATTTTTGCCCCAGCACAACCTGGAAAGGTTTTAAAGAGAAAGGCTAATTGCAACACAGGGTAACTGCATGTCAGAGCTGGCTAACATCTAAGTCCCAATTTCTAATCCCCTTGCTTGCCATCTTATATCCGATGTGATTAATGGAAAGCAGCTGTAGAGCTCCTGCAATGGTGCCCAGAAGCACCATTTCTGGGTCTCCTACACCACAACTTCTCAGCTAAGGAGTTGTGCTAAAATCAGGCTTGGATGAAGTTTGTGCACACTTTTGTGGCTACAGACCCTAACCCTTGCACTTCCCTCCCATGTTACTCTACTAAATCATACTATTGATGGCAGGACAGGGGCCTCACATCCTAGTGGACAGTGATGACCATGAGCCAGCAATGTGTCCTTGTGGCCAGGAAGGCCAATGGCAGGCATCCTGGGGTGCATTAGAAGAGGTGTGGTTAGTAGGTTGAGAGAGGTTCTCCTCCCCCTCTACTCTGCCCCGGTGAGGCCACAACTGGAATGTTGTGTTCAGTTCTGGGGTTCTCAGTTCAAGAAAGATAGGGAACTGCTTGAAAGAGTCCAGTGCAGAACCACAAAAATGATGGAGTGCAACATCTGCCTGCTGAGGAAAGGCTGAAGGAGCTGGGGCTCAATCTTGGAGGAGACTGAGGGGGGAACTCATTAATGTTTATAAATGTGTAAAGGGCAAGTGTCAGGAGGATGGATCCAGACTCTTCTTGGTGTCATTCAATTATAAGATAGGGGGCAATGGGTGCAAAAACGGAACAGAGGAGGTTCCATGGAAAAATAAGGAGATAATTTTTTATAGGGTGACAGAGCCTGGAACAGACTGCCCAGGGAGGCTGTGAAGTCTCCTTCTCTGGAGACATTCAAAACCCACTTGAACACATTCCTCTGTGACCTACATGATCTTTCAAGGTCCCTTCCAACCCCTAATTTTCTGTGATTCTATTGGGTCATGTCACAGGGTGGTTCATGGTGCAAAAGCACAACTGGGGGAGCACCTGTCTGCTGAGGCATCTGACATGCAGGGGCCTGTGAGCCAGCATGCACATTGTGTAGCTCTGGTGGTGGCCTGGCTGCTGCCACNGCATTAACGAGCTCAAATTCTTATAGGCATTAAAAGGGCATATGCTTTTCTTCTAATTTAGAGATTAAAAAAATCTCACAGCAGATCAAGAGGAAGGCTTTAGTTTGAACTCTTTAGTGAAAGAAGATGCACTGTCATTAGCAACATAACAATTTTAATTAGCCCTTTCCTGGATCTGCAGCGACACATGCCAAGTGGATATAAGTTTGGAAGAATGAGAGATATTATCCTCAGTTTACTAAAGGGGGTTCAACTCCATGAGTGATAAACATCCTTCAAAACTATTTAGTTTTCTTTTTTTTTAATTGTCTGGAGTTTATATTATCTTTTTGGTGTGTTTTATTTTCTTTTCCTACTGAAGAAACTAAAATCCAGTTTGGGGATTCTCTCGTCCTCCCTCAAACTGGGCTTCTTTCAGTTCTATTTGTGACTGAAGCCTATTTTTCTTAAGCTAAAGAGAAGAAACTAATCCTAATTAGCAATGCCTCGTTGAATTAGAAATCGAGATCTGTGGCTTACAACCTGTGGAGATGCAGCAGGAAGACATGATTGCAGTTTGATTCAGCCATACCAGGCACTGAGCAAAGGTTACACGCTCACAAGACAGGCACCCTGCCTCAGAGCACAAGTACAGAACACCATCCTAACTGCACCAAGCCTGGTCCATAGCAGTGCATGAGCAATGACAACCAGAGCCTTTCTCTTGTGGTTAGAAATCTCAGCTCTCTCCTGTTAAAAAAAACACAGGATTTTTAAGGGAGTTTCCCACAGACCTCATCTCCGGGACATGATATATGCCAAAACTACCCCGGCAGCTGCAGGCTGCAACACAGTGACTTGATTTTTGCCCCAGCACAACCTGGAAAGGTTTTAAAGAGAAAGGCTAATTGCAACACAGGGTAACTGCATGTCAGAGCTGGCTAACATCTAAGTCCCAATTTCTAATCCCCTTGCTTGCCATCTTATATCCGATGTGATTAATGGAAAGCAGCTGTAGAGCTCCTGCAATGGTGCCCAGAAGCACCATTTCTGGGTCTCCTACACCACAACTTCTCAGCTAAGGAGTTGTGCTAAAATCAGGCTTGGATGAAGTTTGTGCACACTTTTGTGGCTACAGACCCTAACCCTTGCACTTCCCTCCCATGTTACTCTACTAAATCATACTATTGATGGCAGGACAGGGGCCTCACATCCTAGTGGACAGTGATGACCATGAGCCAGCAATGTGTCCTTGTGGCCAGGAAGGCCAATGGCAGGCATCCTGGGGTGCATTAGAAGAGGTGTGGTTAGTAGGTTGAGAGAGGTTCTCCTCCCCCTCTACTCTGCCCCGGTGAGGCCACAACTGGAATGTTGTGTTCAGTTCTGGGGTTCTCAGTTCAAGAAAGATAGGGAACTGCTTGAAAGAGTCCAGTGCAGAACCACAAAAATGATGGAGTGCAACATCTGCCTGCTGAGGAAAGGCTGAAGGAGCTGGGGCTCAATCTTGGAGGAGACTGAGGGGGGAACTCATTAATGTTTATAAATGTGTAAAGGGCAAGTGTCAGGAGGATGGATCCAGACTCTTCTTGGTGTCATTCAATTATAAGATAGGGGGCAATGGGTGCAAAAACGGAACAGAGGAGGTTCCATGGAAAAATAAGGAGATAATTTTTTATAGGGTGACAGAGCCTGGAACAGACTGCCCAGGGAGGCTGTGAAGTCTCCTTCTCTGGAGACATTCAAAACCCACTTGAACACATTCCTCTGTGACCTACATGATCTTTCAAGGTCCCTTCCAACCCCTAATTTTCTGTGATTCTATTGGGTCATGTCACAGGGTGGTTCATGGTGCAAAAGCACAACTGGGGGAGCACCTGTCTGCTGAGGCATCTGACATGCAGGGGCCTGTGAGCCAGCATGCACATTGTGTAGCTCTGGTGGTGGCCTGGCTGCTGCCACACCTCCTGGGCCTTCATCCCCCCCCACCACCTTGCCTGGCACCCAGTACCCACTGCAGTTCAAGTCAGGTTTAAGTTTCTTCTTTCTTAAAGAAGGATCTCCTTTTCAAAGTCTGTGAAAAAAAACATATCCATCCTTCTCTAGCTGAGCAAAAGATCCTGACCCAGTAGCTTTACAGAAAAAAGAGGTTGGCATTTCAAAGCAACATCTTTCTAGGTCGTTAAATCCTATGTTCCATGGAAACAGAAAAACAAACAAAAAACCCCCCACACAAACAAATGAACAAACAAAAAACAATCCAAACCAAAACCCAAAAGCCTCAAACCAAAACCAAAAACAAACAAAAAAACAAACAGAAATTCAAGGACAGGAATCAGAGAAGGTGCTAAAAAATGGAACTAAGAACTTTATCTTCTTGCTTTATGCTGGGGCAAAAGTATATATATATATACATAACCTGGATAGGCTGGAGAGGTGGGCCCAGGTGAACCTCATGAGGTTAAACAAGACTAAGTGCAGGGTCCTGAACCTGGGTCAGAGCAACCCTCACTATCAATATAGGCTGGGGGATGAGGTGCTGGAAAGCAGCTCTGCAGAAAAGGACTTGGGGGTTTTGGTAGGTTTTGGTAGATGAGAAGCTGGATATGAGCCAGCAGTGTGCACTTGCAGCCAAGAAGGCCAATTGCATCTTGGGCTGCATCAAGAGAAGTGTGGCCAGCAGATAGAGAGAAGTGATTCTGCCCCTCTCCTCTGCTCTGGTGAGACCTCACCTGGAGTATTGCATCCAGTTCTGGAGCCCTCAACACAGGAAAGACATGGACCTGATGGAGCGGGTCCAGAGGAGGACAACAGAGATGATCATAGGGCTGAAACACCTCTCTTACGAGGACAGGCTGAGGGAGCTGGGGTTGTTCAGCCTGGAGAAGAGAAGGCTCTGGGGAGATCTTATAGCCACCTTGCAGTACCCGAAAGGGGCCTACAGGAAGGCTGGAGAAGGACCTGTGGTTGAAGGACAAGGGGTAATGGGTTTAAATTGGAGAAGAGTAGATTTAGACTGGATATCAGGAAGAAGTTCTTTCCCTTGAGGGTGGTGGATCAGTGGAATAGGCTCCCCAGGGAGGTGGTTGAGGCCCCATCCCTGGAGATATTCAAGGAGAGGTTGGGCAAGGCTCTGAGCAGCCTGGTCTAGTTAAGGGTGTCCCTGCTCACTGCAGGGGGACTGGACTAGATGACCTTTGCAGGTTCCTTCCAGCCCTAAACATTCTATGATTCTATGATTCTATTATTCTATGTGCTGCTGACCCCAGGCATGTCCCAGGCAATCTCCCACTGCCACCAGTTTCCACCCTGTCAGCCTGGCAGTTAGAAACATTGTTCTTCTGCCAGTAAACAGAGCAGATTTGAGCTAGTTATCATTGTGATGGCATAAACACCAGAATAACAGTATAAAAGTGGGCTTTGGGTTCAGATTTTTTGTTATTTTGTTGTTTGTAGAACTGTAAAGAGATTTTTCTGAAGCTTACTAGGAAGATAGTTCCACCTTGAAGAAACAAATGAATGGCAATGGTAGTCTGCATTCTTACATGGACAAATGTTACATATTTTATTAGTCACTGCTTGGATCTCAAAATCAAAATCTGAAATTCATCAACACTGGCACCACCCTACACTGGCTTCACAAGAAATAAATACTTCTGACCATAAGCATTCTGAAGCAGCTTTGATATCTGCATCAAATTCCTGTTTGAATTATTTCTTTGGGAGCAAATTTCACAAAACTCCTTCCTTTGTTGAATGGCAATGTATCATATCAAAACACAGACATTTGCATGTAATTCACAACAGCAAAGTTTTTCTTCATAAAAAACAAAACAAAACAGAGCACCACCTTGGCCCACTCTGTTTCCTGCAGATGGGTTAGATGTTGGGAAATAATTTCTAGCATCTTTTTCTCTTTGCTTTTTCATTCTGTGTACCCTTTACTGGCAAAGGCAGCATATTGTTCTAGTCTTAAAACCTCTTCAAAATACAGTCAAATGTTATTTCTTTTTTTTTCCCAAAGTTACATACTAAATTCTGATGAGCAGCTGTTTCATTTTCCACTCATTTGTCTTAGGGAAATAATAATTGAAAAAAAAAAATCAGAAGTAATTAATAATCTTCAGACAACATAGTTATTTTTAATTCAAAGGAAAATATTTTCTACTTAGGTTAGTGCCTCACAGCCTTCCCAAAGAGCACTTTGTAAATAACTTCCACTAAAGCCTAACACTGAGGAAAAATGAGCTGATAAGGAAAGTATTATTGGAAGTATACACAAGCTCCAGAATTATATTTTTTTTTTAAATTAGAAAAGCCCAAAAAGGGATTTTCAGATATGTATTATCCACATATGTGGTACACAAACATATGCAACTTTTTTGTCCCCCTTTAATGATGTATTTTCTGATGGGTAGATGGATAATCATAGACTTATGGAAAGTTAGGTGTTGGAAGGGACCTCTGGATATCATCAAGTCCAACCCCCACTGCCAGAGCAGGATTACCTAGGGCAGGCCACACAGGAATAGATCCAGGCAGGTCTTGAAGGTCTCCAGAGAAGGAGACTCCTCAACCTCTCTGGGCAGCCTGTTCCAGGCTCTACCACTCTTCACAGTGAAGAAGTCCTCCTCATGTTGAGGTGGAACTTCCAGTGTCTCACCTTGCTACCATTACCTAAGTTCACCCCTAAACCATGTCCCTCAAAAACACATCCAGATGACTGACCTTTAAACACATCCAGAAGTGGTAACTCAATCACCTTCGTGGGCAACCTATTCCAGTGTCTGACTACTCTTTTTGTGAAAATTTTTTCCCTAATGACCAGTCTAAACCTCTCCTGTTGCAGCTTGAATCCATTCCCTCTTGTTATATCACTGATTACCTGTGAGAAGATACCAGAACCAACCTCTCTACAATGTCCTTCCAGTCAGTTGTAGAGAGTGATGAGGTCTCCCCTAAGCTTCTTCTTCCTCAAATTAAACAGTCCCTGCTCCTTCAATCGCTCTTCATAAGAATTGTTCTCCAGGCCCTTCACCAGCTTTGTTGCCTCCTTGCATTACCTCCAGCACCTTGAGATCTCTCTTGTATCGAGGTGCCCAAAACTAGACACAATACTCAAGGTGTGGCCTCACCAGTGCAGAGTACAGTGGGACAATCACCTCTCTACTTCCGCTGCTCACACTATTCCTATTACAACCCAGGATGACATTGGCTTTCTTGGCCACCTTGGCACACTGGTGGCTCATATTCAGCTTCTTGTCAATTGGATCTCCAGGTCCTTTTCTACCAGGTGCTTTCCAGCCACACTTCCCCAGGTCAGTAGCTTTGCATGGGGTTGTTGTGGCCCAAGTGCAGGACCTGGCACTTGGCCTTGTTGAAGCCCATCCCGTTAACATTGGCCCATTGATCCAATCTATTCAAATCTCTGTAGAACCTCCCTATCCTCATGCAGATCAACACTCCTGCATAACTTGGTGTCCATCTAAAAACTTCGTAATGATACTCTATGTTCTTATCAAGATCATTAATAAAGATGTTACACAGAAAAGGTCCCAACACTGAGCCCTGAGGAACACCACTTGTGAAATGCCACTAACTGGATTGAACTCCATTGACCGCCACTTTTTGGGCCTGTCCATCCAGCCAGTGCTTGATCCAGCAGATTGATGCTCATTCAGGCCATGAACAGCCAGTTTTTCCTCAAGAATTCTATGGGAAACAGTGTCAAATGCTTTTTGAAAATCTAAGTAGAAAATACCCACAGCCTTTCCCTCATCCACTAGTCAGGTCATCTTGTTATAGAAGGAGATCAGGTTCATCAGACAGGACTTGCCTTTTTAAAGCCATGCTGACTGGGCCTAATCCTCTGGTTGTTCTCTACATAGCTTGAAATGGCCCTCAAGATGATCTGCTCCATGATCTTCCCTAGTACCAAGGTCAGACTGACAGGTGTATAGTTTCCTGGTTCCTCCTTTCTGCTTTTCTGCCTTTCTTGTAGATTTCTTTATCACCTAGAAAGATTAAATTAACTTCTTCACTGATAGTAGACAAGATATACTTCATATTCCAAAGGCAATCTGACTACAAGGCCTGAACTGAGCAAGAGTAATTCAATGGACTTCACTGAAGCTGCACTAATTTACACTAACTGTAAATTAATATTTTCTTATTAAATATGTCTTGGAGTGACCTTGTGGCATCCAACTGACTGAATTCATTCTGGGCATCATGTCTCCCTCAAACTAATGCAGAAACTGAGGAACACCTTTTTTAGGAAATTGGTGGAAAATTTTCATTTTCACCTTCACAGACTAAGTCAAAGGGCAATATTGGAATAAAGATTAGGGCTATGTTGTATATAATTCACATACTAACCACAGAATCACAGAATGTTAGGGATTGGAAAGGACCTCGAAAGATCATTTAATCCAATCTCCCCTGACAGAGCAGGATCACCCAGGGCAGGTTGGACAGGACCATGTCCAGGAGGGTTTTGAATGTCTCCAGAGAAAGAGACCCCACAATCTCTCTGGGGAACTTTTTCCAGTGTTTTGTTACCCTCACTGTGAGGAAGTTTTTTATAATACTTATGTGGAACCTCCTGTTTCAGCTTGCACCTGTTGCCCCTTGTCCTGTTATTGATTGAGAGAGACTGAGGAGAGCCTGACTCCATAATTTACCCATGATGATTTTAAAATACAGGTGAAGAAACACAGGGTTTTTTATAACATCTTTCTTTCCTCTCCTTGCCTGTTCACTTCTTCTACTAGTAAATATTTATGATCTTCAAAGTTGGTTTGTTGCTGTAAAAATCCCCACTCCATATAATTGATTGGTTGATTATTAATATAAAATACCACAGAATATGAGAGCTCTAGGTGGCTACATAAAGAGTATGAGGCTGCACGAGAGTTCTTTGCAATCTTTTCTTAAGTGTTTTGTTTATTTGTGTAGGGTCACAGCTCTCAACAGGAGCTCCAGTGCAATCATAGGGAAACCATCAGGCTGGAGGTTCAGGGTGTTATTCTAGCCAGTCAAGGGAAGGCAAAAATAAGCACAGGCAGTTTTCTGGAAGGGGCAATTGATTACAGCCAGTGAACTAGGGCTCAGGCCAAGCAAATCTGCCCTTGTGTTAGGGTTAGGGCAGGGGAGCCTGCTAGACCTATAACAGATGCTCTTTGTTATAACCCCCTCCCTCCCCAGAGGGAAGAGAAAGAGAATAATTGAGAGAGACTCAACAATTAGAAAAGGAAACTAGAACGGCTTGAATGAAAATAAAATAGTAATAATAAAAATGGAATATATACAAATAGATACAAAACCTTTATTGAACCCATCCTCCCTGATGGCAATTACATCACCATTACCACTGATGTAGTGGAGCAGGCTCTGGGAAAGTCCCAGACTGGGCCCGGCAGCAGATGGGAACTGTGTTCAGGAGCTGGATTCTGGTACTGTATTCAGGTACTCACCAATTGGGATCAAAGACAGAATGGACAGAGTCCCCCTGGATGCTTCTGAAAAGAAACCAAAACAGAACCTGAGCCAAGTCAAGCAAAGCTGGCAAAGCAGGACAAGAGGGCAAAGAGAGTGATAAGGGAGGGGACCCTCCACGTCCCTCACCTTTATACTGAATATGCTGTTTATGGACTGGAATCCCTCGCTGGTCAGTTTAGGGTCCCCTCCCATGTCCTGGCCGCCCCTCCCTCCTGGTGGTGCCTTTGACTTTCTGCACCCCACATATTAACATATAAATGTTTTTCTATATGCATACTCTGTAGACTTAAAAAGAAACCCCAACACTTCAGCATAACCTGTCTTGTCTGACTGTCCCTTCTCTGATGAAAAGTGGAACCAACATCCCATGTGCCTCTTCTACCTGGGAAATGAAAACAGAATTATTTACTTAAAGTAAACAACTGAATACATTTGCCTTAAGCTACCCTAACTTCTTTTAATCAGGGAAAGAAAGCACTTACAGCAATTAAAGCAAAAATCAGTGTATAAAAATCAGCTTATAAATTAGTTTCTCTGCACTGTCAATTATTTTAAAAACATTTTTCACTGCTTAAATTAATTCCAATTTGAATTCAAGACACACACTGCCACAGAGTGAAATTCAGGATACCATTTTTTAGTTTCCACTGCTGAATTTTACAGTCATATCTTTTTTTTTTTTTTCTTTCTGCTTGTCTCAAGTCATCACTAATGAAAGTTCTAAATATAGGTATGACTAACAAAGCAAACTTTAGCAACTGTATGCAAACTACCACAAGGAAAACAGATCAGAGAGTTATGCTCACCAGAAATTCAAACAACTGTGCCAACCACTACATATAAGTAATGATTACTGCATTTTTCTCATTAGCAAGACAGCTGTCATATAGCTTACGGTTTGGACAGAAAGAAAGAAGTTAGCATATTGCTTAAGAGCTGTCTGCTATATCTTTAAATGTGAGCCTCTTACTGCATTTTGCCAAAAATATGCTAGAACAAAAATTTCTGTATTCTGCAGAATAATGAATGTCATGTTTCCATTTCTCAGTGTCTTGTCATATTGTTTTAGATAATCAGGATCAAATAGGACAAGCACAATGAGCTCAGGACCTCAGAATTCAGAGCAGTGGTTTTGACACTGCCAGACAAGTGACAAACTGAGCAAAGAGTAGATGACTGTTACTGTTGCTGAACCCATCACAAGAGTATCGTTTTTACCTTTTAGCCACAGCTTTTGACAAGAAGATAACAATGTAACCTGAAAACTCTGCCATCAGACAGCAACACTTAAAGACCATGGCAAACATATGATGAGGACCAAAAGTAATTAGCTTGCATGTTCAAGTAGAGGCATCTAAATCATCCTTTTAAATGTTTTGTGCCAGAGGACCCAAATCAACCACCAGTTCTGAGAATCTCTGTGAAATAATATTATTAATTAATTATTATTAATAGTAATAATATTAATCTCTTACCTATTACATGGGTAATGTAAAAGAAAATTCACCATTGAGCCACTTTTCCCCAGTCATTCTTTGCCACTCATTCCCCCACAGTCAATTCTGCCTTTCCAAGCATCTGACAACACAGATTATCTTGAGTATTTGTTTTCAGTAACTGGTACTATTAAACACATTTGAGTTATCTGTGGTGAAGGCCATTTCTGCACAACTGCAATACAGAAACAATCAAGGCTGATTTTTTCTAGCATGTAGGGTAATTAAGTATTCTGTGTTCTTAAGTGCAATTTACTATGACCAACTTGTGTGAAAAAGTAAAAAAAAATGTGAAAATAACTTGATCAACATCTCATCAATGCTGATGAAATTTAGTGAATTCAGTGATGCTGAACTTGAGTTCTATCATCTTGTATGGACTTTCACCGGAGTCTTGTTTCCACCCTTTCTTATTCTCACCACAATCAGTGCTGTAATATCTGAGCCCATAATGGTAGCTTTGAACAAATCTGTCAGCTTCAGCTGAGATACTCGGTGGGATTTTCAAGAGAGCTTCTGTGATTTTTTACCTTGGGGTTTATAAAACTGCCACGTTGATGAGAATGAGTCCCCAAGTTTTGCTCTACCATATGGTCCACGTGCTGTTAGGAGGCCATCTACTGTGTTTCCTTGTTAGTCATTCAACTACATATTGCGTCCATCTGCAACTCTCATATGCAGTTTCACTCTAATTGCCCTTTTCAGAGTAGTGCATTTTATTAAGCTCTGTGATGCATGTGATAATGCTCTTTCCAAGACATACTTCACCATATACTTTTTAAAATCTGCAGAGGTGCCACTCAGAGGGGCACAGTAGGTGGGTATGCAGAGCACACCTGTGATGTAAAGGAAGAAAGGGATTGGTGTTCAGCACATTACATTCCTTTCCTTTCTTTCTTCCTGCTAAACCAAACATGGGTAAAGTGTTTCAGCTAGTCCAGAGGTGCAAAGGATCTCCTCAGCTATCTGAGCTTGCACTACTCTTTTGTTACTGCCACTCTGCCCCACTTCAGAAGTTCTTGTCCCAGCTTAGTGCCTCCTGAAGCATCATTAAGAAAATCATCCCTAGTCACTATCTCATCTCAAAACGCTCGGAAGCAGTGGTACGAGTGGCATTCATGAGAGGCTGGAGCTGTGAACGCGTTATTATTATCCTGGAGCCAAATAACTCTGAGCTGTGATCACACCATAGGCTCGACCTGGGCAGGAGCAGACAGTGTGAAGGTCGGACACTGCACTCTGGTGTCAGCAGAGTGAGCAGGAGGCACCTTCCCCTCTGCCAGTGCTCTACAAATCCTCCAGCACAGTACTGGCTTTCAGGATAATTCGAGGCTGACACAATTTGTATTCCCTTAAAGACCTCATTACACATATTGCTCATTTAACCTTTAAAAAAGCTAGAAGAAAGTGTGCCAATAGATTCTGGCTGATATCTAAATTAAGCAAATTTAATTAAAAACTGTTGTAAATGTCATCTAATCTGTGGATGCTGTGACAATTACGGTTGTAGCTTTGAACCAGTTTCAAAATGTGTGAGGATCTCCTTGCACAATTTTCTACAGAATGATTTTTTCTTCTTGGTTTAAGGAGAAGAGTTGGGTTGGACATATTTTATTGCTCCATAAAAATATTGAACTGAAATCTTGGAGAACTTTCTTGCATCTTGTTACTGCCAGGTGATGCTGGCTGGAACAGTGGTTTCTTTCTCAAGCCATTAAGTGGGGTTATTTTGCCAGATAAAAGATGGGGGAGGAAAGAAAGATATGTGCTAAATTTCATCTAGAGAATCCTACTTCTCCGCAAACAGGAAATGAAAAGATCAATGCATTTTTTTCAGCTTCTATTCTGGCTACATTTTGTTGTTTGGGTGAAAACACCATCAGCCCCTATGTTACTTCAGTGCACACCAGTGATAGCTACTCAGTGGGGAGCACAGTTTGATGAATTTAGCATAATCTTGTTGGCTGACCTTTCCGTGCTGGAGACATGATTTCATTTCTGTTGTCTGAAAATGTGCACCAACAAGACAAGTTATTTCCACATCCCAGCTGGAATATCACAGTGCTAATGTGTTTCCAAATATTTCTTTATCTGTACGATGCTATTACTTTCAGGTCTATCTAAGAACAATAATGTTTCTTTCCTTTCTGCTTTCTTCATATACCAGCAAAAAGTCTGTTTATTTTGACCTGTGTTGTTCTTTTTTTTCCAGTCAATCTGTAGGCTGTCACCATAAACCATGATACCAAAAAAAAGAAATTGCCTCATGGAACAGTGAGGTAGGAAAGTTCCCAGAGAAGTATTTGCAAACCAATGCTAAGGCATAATCAGAAACTGGTTCAAGAACTAGTTCACTAGCAATATCCACAATTTGTAGTATCCCAGACAGACAACCTGAGTGGAGCACTGGTGATCCGAGTTCAGTCGTTATTTTACCCTAGTCACCATCCAATACTGCTGCCAAATTAGTTCTGGTTTAATTGTTCCTCTGATGTCATTAACCCCCTGGTTTAAAAGCCTACTCCTACTATAAAGGGTTGGTTTGTTGTTTTTTTTTTGTTTGGTTAGTTTTTTGGTTTTTTTTGTTTGTTTGTTTGTGGTGTTTTGTTTTTTTTTTTTTGTTTTGTTTTGTTTTTCCTCTAGTTAAAGGCAAAAGGGATCATTCAATAGATCACTCACATAGAGGGTGACCAGCAGAGATGAGGTTATGCACCTCACCTCAGGTGTGACCAGCAGCCGAGAGAGTAAAAGAGTAACAAACAGCTACAGCAGAGAGGAACAGGTAACCCCCACCAGCAACAGGAACAGTTTATCAGACTGTGCTTTAAAACTCACTGTCCTCTATGGATGTGTCAAAATAACCACTTCTGGTCTACTTCCCTAAGGGCTACCCTGATGCAAGACAGACATCTCCAGTAAGATGTCAAGAGTCAGTAAGTGCCCAGGTGCCCTTGGCTCTTTTGCTAATATTCTCCTGCAATTGCCCCCTTCAGCAGAGTGGTTTGTGAACCTGAAAGAAACCCCAAAAGGATGTAAACATTCTTTGGATAATTCAAATTATTCAAATTACTGTTCTCCAGGTCACAGGTCAACCTCTACCACAGCTTAAAAAATAGTTCCATCTCATTTAATAATTCATCTTTTGAAGACTTGTGAAATCTTTCTCTGCTGCCAAAGAACAGATTGGGGTCTAAGGAACACTTAGGGGTTTATTGCTTATTATTCAAATAGTCCAAGGCAGGGTGCTTTCAATGTGGCCACTCACACATGTATGGCTGACCTTATGGGATAGATTTCATATAAGGAGAAATAATAGAGATAATATGAAAATTGATGTATAAAAAGTTGTGGTTTGGGTCACTCTTGTTTTGTGACAAGGAGAGGGAACAAAGACAATGTTTCCCTTTTAAAGCACAGCTCTCAGGTGTCATGGGTCTGCTTATTTGAAAAAGAACTGCTTTCTGCCTTTTTTTCCTAGTACCTCCTATGTATGCAGAGGTGAACAATCTATTTTTCCAGTTTCAGTTAAGGATTACTATAGCAGGTACAATACAGAAAAAAAGGTAGATTGATTTCTATTTACAAACATTTTTTTTCAGCTTTGCCCACATGTTACTCCCGAGATATTATTTCTTTATTTTTATATCCTACTACTGTTCACATCCCCCCACTAAAAATAGACTGCCTAGAAAAAAATCCCGCTAGTGCTTCCAGATCTGGCTAGTATATGCATCCCAGATTATTTCAGGATCTCCTCAGACCACATTTTTCTCCCTTCTTGTTAACACTGCCTTTCTCACAATTTCTCACAGCTTAGGTTTTTCTGGGAGTATTCTGACCTTGCACTTGGACTTTTTGTCCATCGCTGTGCCCTAGCCCACACCCTTTGCCTCAGGAAGGCATTTCCAGGCAGGAGCTCCTGCCAGAGCTGAGACCTGGGTCTTGGTGGTCTTCAATGTACAGCTAAGAACAGGCCTCAGTGACAAGACCATGTGAGTCTCACTTAGTCTCACTGGGGCAATAAGAGTAGGATTCTAGCACCCACCAGTGCAGCCCTCCTCTGATTAGTACTACATGTGGACAAGAGGCAGGGAAGGAGGCATCAGCCTGCAGGGATATCAACCAGGGAGTGAAATCTTCCACATGCTTGTTGGCATCTCCACATGCTTCCCAGTTATGTGTCCCAGTGCTGAGTACATCTCACTTCCTTCATCAGACCCTGATTCCATGAAGCAGTCCCATAGAAACCGAAGGGTCAGTTTATGAGGATAATCTCGAGACATTTTAGTCACAGCTTTTAACACTGAGATGTAATGAGGTCAACTCAAATTTGAATGTGTGAAACCCCAATTCTTACCGTCTGAATTTCCATAGAGACCGTCTTGCATTCAACAGAGCAGAACAAGTGAATTAGACTAAAAATCACCATTCTTTAACATTAATTTGCACACATTTTCTTGCAATGCCTTCTCCTTCTTTGAAAAAAAAAAGGAAAAGATAAAACAATTTTCGCCCTCCGCATTCCCACAAAGTCAACGGGTTGATTCCTTAGCACACACAGCCAGTGACAGAAATGGCAGGTGATCTGCATGTTCTCCTGCCTGCAAGATGTGTATCATATTGCTCCCTTATAGCCCTTATAGCTTTCCGCTGAGCTGGACACCCAGCATTGTCACTCCAAAAATATTTGTGAGTGCTATAGGATTTTCTAGGGAAAGATTTCTTGGGGCGAGATTTAGTCAAATTTAATCCAAGTCACTTGGTGCAGCTCCATTTGTTAAGAACAACTCCTGCACCAAGAAGAGCCTGTCACTGTGTTTTGCCTCACAATGTTGCAGAACACAATAACAACAACATTAAACTCAATACCCTTAAGGGGAAGTTGTAGTCAAGGGTCACATTTTCCTTCATTCCAATTAACCTACTTGTCATATTGGATGGTAGATGCACTCCGCAAACTGCCCTCAAGAGCTTCTCATGCTCTTTTAGTAATAGAAAGCAGGGAGAAATAAAATAGTTCATGCTTTGCTGTTTGACTTGTCCTTGGTATTTTATCTTATTGGGAAACCCACAAGAAATTAATAGTCTTGTAAAGGTTTTATGTGTCTGGAAGACAGGTTTCTGGCTTAGTCTGGTGTGCCTGGAGCAGTGGCACTGGGCAAAACTATTTCTGGGGAGAAGGACCACCAGGAACTTTGAGGTTCCCTCCAAATTTTGTTCAACCCCATCTGCTCCCATGCTAAATAAAGAGTAAATAAAAATTTGGCTACATTGAGCCTTCTCATCCAATGATAAGACAAGAGGCAATGGGAGTAAGTTGGAGCACAAGAGGTTTAGGGTAAGCACAAGGAAAAACTTTTTCACAGTGAGGATGACAGAGCTCTGGAACGGGCTGCTCAGGGAGGTTGTGGAGTCTCCTTCTGGAGATATTCAAGACCTGCCTGGTTGTATTCCTGTGTGACTTGGTCTAGGTGATCCTGCTCTGGCAGGGGGGTTGGACTAGATGATCTTCTAGGTCCCTTCTAATCCCTAACATTCTGTGATTCTTTTGACCCCAAACATGATTACACTTGATTTGCCTTATCTATTTCTTCATATGCTTGCATATATCACTTCCTCTAACATGAATTTCTGACACTGTAGGCATTTTGATTCTCAGCTTTCTGCTAAATAAACCATCAGCTTGTGGTCATGTGTATTTTGCTGGCAACATCCTCTAGTTCTACCACATAAAATATGGATCTGTGTTTGAGTCTGCCTTGTTTTACTTAGTGCTTTATTCTTACTCCATTTCCACCAGTCCCCTGGGTTGATGTGATACAGACTGCAGGTTTAATGTCTGAACCTCTGCTTCACTGCAAACTGCTTGAATTCATGCCATTAAATTGTTAAACGATGTATCAAAGACATCGACTGATAATGAACTTGACATGAACACAAGTCTTTTGGACTGTAATATCCACTAGTAAAATTATCTGAAGGGAATGAAAAAAAATAGCTTAGAATATGTGTTTTCCCAGACAATTAAAAAAATAAGAATCATGTTTGCGGGTTTGTTTTTGTTTGTTTGGGTTTTTTTGTTTGTTTGTAGTTTGGTGCTTTTTGTTTTGGGGGTTTTTTTGCAAGAGCGCAGTGGATTTCACAAGTGTTAATATTCACAGGACACTTGCAGATTTTTAAGTCTCTATGTTAGCTCCTAACTTTTTTTTTTTTTTTAACATATTTCATACGTTACTTAGTGGGTTAGCGCCCTGGTTTTGCGAAGCAAAGCTCTCTCCAGAGCTGTGAGATGTTTACAGCCTGTTTCCTGACAGGATGGGCAAGTACTTTATCACTTTCTGCTTCCTCATAATAGTTTTGGCCTTTTCTGAGACTTCTTTGGTTATTTTTCACATTTGCAAGTTCTAATTCTGGACTCTTCTTGGAAACTTCATCAAATGTTCTTTGTCTATGGACTGGGGCAAGGTGTTCCTTTGAGGTTCTCCAGGGCTGCTTCTAGGTGGGCAGGAAAGGCAATGGACAAATTTGTACACAGCACATTCAAAAGTATGGAGAACATTATTCTAGAAAACTAATTTGCAGCTAACTTCTTTCTTCTACTTTTGCATTCAATTTCCAAGTACTGTGTTGAGAATGGAAAAAAAAATATTATCTACCTTCTGGACCTGTTTTTGTGTGTTATCCATTAAACACCTGTACCTGTTTTCAGCTAACTTGTCTCATAAATACAGGCAGAAATTAGTAATTTTTACTCCTTTTCTTTTTTTTTTTTTTGGACTGTAAGCTGTGTATTCGTGTATTCACCAAATCACCACCTTCACTGTGTTGAGAAATGGCACAAATGGAGCTAAAAGATGCAGCTTTATGAAGATTACTGACAGAAGTGATTAAATTAGGCACAAATTTCACCTCTCCAGTTCTCAGTTTCAAGGAATGTTTGTGTCTCTTCTTCACCTGGTTAGAACAAGCCTTGCAGCAGGAACAGCAAGTTTATGGGAGCTCCCCGTATATCCTGCTGCATTATTTTCCCTCCTGTTCAGTTTTGTGGGAGTTTGGCACTCTTAATATTTCCAAGCTACAGTCTTATTGTCAACTTTTCCCGCTTAACTGAAAGCTATAAAGCACCTGAACTGCCTCAGAGTCTTCCCCTGTCAATTATTAGATTAACTTTCCACACATCTTCATTGTCCATGGAACACTTTTCTTGCAGATATAGAATAAAATGCTACTTGGAAGTTTGGTTTTTGACTCTGTTTCCAGATAGTTTTGAGTTCAGGTGAAGCACTTAATTCCTCCAATGATCCATAGAAACAAAACAAAACCAACAAAATGAACACTGATAATGTGAGATGTTGGGATAGCTCTCTGAAAGTAATCTCCATGCATTGTTCATTCACTGCATCCCTGACCATTGTCTGTTTTTCTATGCTCTGGATATTCTTGATCTTAAATCATAATGTCCAGCAAATTGGGTTTTGTCTTGACTGGAGCCCAAGCCTGAAATATCCCTGTACAGAAGAAAATTAGAAGCTAATAAGCAGAAGTATCTTCACCCTGCAAATAGCTGATGAGACCTGCTAGGCAGTAAAGAGCAGTAGGCAGGCATGAGGACCGAAGCCTGCTGGGACACCCATTTGCAGGTCTCTCCTTCCCAGGTGGTACTCACAGGTGACCTGGCATCAAACTGGAGCAGCAATCTGCTCTCTGCAGCCATCTCCTGTCTATCCTTTGGCTGGGTGTGGGCAGAATGACTGCCCTGCACCTTCTTCCCTTCCTGTTCCTCATGGTCTAAGGTGGAGGAATGCCATCTGCAGCCATCCTCTAATTAATTGCCAGCTAGCTGAAAAGGCTGCACCCCACTTCCCTGGGAGGCGGTGGGTGGAAAAAACGTGTTTAACAGTCCTGCAAGTGATGAGGGAAAGGAGGGAGTTCTTTGTCACTAAAACCTCTCCTTCTAGGGTTTCACCTGGAGCTCCAGGGCTCATCTTGCCTTGAATGTGAGAGCCACGGAAATGTTCCCTGATTTAGAAAAACACTTGTCCACCTAAAGCCATACACACACTGGATTGTAAACACACCGAACTGTGGTCCAAAATCCACCCAGCCTGGCAGGGCTTCTTAGATTGCTCCAAAAATGGCCACAGAGGAAGGGTCTGAGCTGGAAGCACTTTACACTCCAAGAACTGGAATTTCAAAAGGACTGAATTATTGTGTGATAATAGAAAACATCTTCCTCCTAGGCAAAATTCTGTGAGTAATCAATACGGATCTGCCTCAACAGTTACTGCAGAGCACAGTGGTTCTGCTGTCTGCTTGGAAGCAGGATGAGGGAAAGGGCTGAGTGGAGGCTCACATGAATCAGGGATACCACCAGTTGGATGTCAGCTGCTGCTGGTCTCAGCCTACCACCATAAGGAAAATCCTCATAGCTGGAGGCCCAGCCACATATGAGCAGTCTCCTGATCTGGCTCTATCCAGTTTGCATTAACCCTTGATATTCAGCTCTGCTTCCTAAAGAATTACTAAGTTGCCCAACTTCATATGAGCATAGAATCCCAACATCTCTTTCATTATAGGAACCTAAATCAAGAAGTCAAAGGGACACCCATACAGATCATTTATTTCTAGCATCACCTCCCCTATTTTTTCTCCCCAGTGGAACTGTCTTGAGCATTTACTTATTCTCTGACAGCTAGAGTGATAATAGGAAGATTTCTTTTTTTAACTACAGTGCTATTCAAGATCAAAAGACTTCACATAATAATCCATCATTAAAGTGTGAATTCAAGGTTGAGAATGATGAGGCCTTTACAAGACTAATGCAATTAATTCTGCTTGTTAGCTACAGCCTCAAAATATGTACACAGAGCTTGATCTCACTTCTGCTGTGGAGGGTTAAATCTGAGAAATTATTATTTTCCAATGGATTTTGCAGTGATAGGGGAGCATAGAAAGCTCCTGACTTGGTTTGGAGTCAGGGCAGCCTACTAAACATATAACAGCTGCTCTCTGTTAACCTTCCTCCCTCCCCAAATGAGGAGAGAAAGGGAATAAGGGAGAGTTTGTTGTTCTCACTGCTGGGAGCAGCCACTGCTGTGCAAACAGCTGCTGCCTTCAGCCAGGGCAGGGAGTGAGAAGAGCTGAGCTGGAAAGGAAATGCACTGACTACAACTAGTTCTGTTCTCACTCAAACCAGGACAGCTCCTCATATTACATACCAATGGACAACAAAGTCAGTTCAGGAGGAACGCTATATACAGTAAATCTTTACATGTGTAGTAGCTTCTGGTCAAAGTAAGAATCATAGACNTTCTATCTCCCTTTCTCTCTTTCTCCCTTTCTCTCTTTTTTTCCTTTTTTAATGTAATTCTTCTCACTCTGCCATCTGTGTCAGCACTAGAATTCTGGAAAACCTCAGTTCTTTACAGGTTACCAGAGCTAACTCCACCTTCAGTCCTTCTTGCTTTCTTTCCCCAGAGGATTTTGCACATCTTTCTATTTGCTCTTACAAGAAAGGCTATGCTTATGTTTGCCCGAGATCATTAAATTAGTGTATTTGTGTGCATGTAAGAGAGAAGGAAAAAAAAAAACATCTGTCCTCCAATATACTGCCTATTAGTTAGGCCCTGGGGGCATTTCTTCTTCCCTTTCCCCTTGGTGCACATTCACACAGCTTTCTTTCTCTCCCCACTGATTACCCATATAGCCTTTTCACACCTTGGCAGCTCCTTGGGGCAGGGACTTTATCCTATATCCCTAAAAGCATAATGCCACCACAATAAATGAGCCATTCTGTGAGCAGCCAAAGTGATGAAACCTGCTTTCCTATGAGGGGAAGGGCAAGAAGGGAAGGGAGGAAAAAGCACGTCAAGAAGTTCTTAGCTCTGCCCCACAGTGGGGAGGAAAGGGTGGCTTTAGTAAATGAACTCACAGGAAGATTTCAGAGCTAACTCAGACTGGTAGGTAGTTAATGATCACTAGTAACTCAATTCAGTGCAGTATATTTGGTATTCTCCCTCTCTTGCACTGAAAATGTTGCCCTCAGTTTAATTCTTTTCCTTGTGCGATTGCATCTCTTTAATGCTTGTTTCACAGATTTTTGTTTCCATCTTATGGCCTTAATGTCTATGAGAAATACAGCCTCGAGGCAAAATTTCTCACAGTAGTGCCTTACTTTGTTGTATGCTGCAGTACATGTAGTTGGCTCTGACAGCGTTAGTTCTGCACTGGTACACTGTCAAACTGACTGTGATAAATGAAAAAAAAAAAGAAAAAGCATCTGCTAAGTGAAAAAAAAAAGAACCCTGATTTGGGGGTTTATGTGACTATTCAACTCCAATTTAATGTCCTCTTCTCCCACCTCTCAGTTTTGTAACCAAAATCTTATAGCAGCAGTTGAATTTGACTTGACTTTACCAATCTGAGTCCAACTGATAGTTCTTAATGGGCCTTTCAGACTCCCCATTTTATAAGTTCTTCTCTGAACTGCTGAAAACTCAAGCAAAGTCATGACCTGACTTATTTCTTAGGTTATTCTTTGGTCAAAACTACCTAAGATAATGCATTTCAGCCTGAAGAGAAAACTCAGAAAAATGTGACATTTTCTCCAGACCCAAGGACTGTTTCAGTTAACCTTGGCCAAATATTCATATTTAGTAGTGATATTGAGTCAAGAATTGTGCAATGAAAGGTACACAATGCCCATACTGTATGGATAACTTAAACAGTGTCAAATTTACATCTGATTCAGCACCTACATGAAGTTTTGGAGCCTAAACGGATCAGTCATAGAAGTGTTTTCAGCTGAGGCACTGGGAGTGTATTTTTGAATGCAGGTAGGATAGGCCTTCTCTATGTTATGGGTAAGACCAAGTGATAGACTTCTTTTAAGCACAAAAATAAATGCAGAAGTTTTACCTGCCAGGGAAAATAGCATAAAGGGTGATACTTAGGCTGAACTTGATCTCAAAGGCCTGTTCCACCCTCAAGAAGAATTCTGTGTAATTCTATACCTTGCTTGCAGTCTATGGCCCTGAGGTGTTTAGAGCTGGTCTGTAGGTTCTCCAAAGGTAAGCATAATTCAGAGGACACCACCACCTACTGAGAAGGAGACAGACCATGCAGGCACTCATGCTCTTATGAGGCCAAAGGGTTCTTGTCTCCAGTTCCTCTCTTTCATTTAACAAGCAGTGAAGCAACATGTTGTTAACATCACCATACCAGAGTAGCTTACAAGAAACAGGCAGCTGTATATATATATAAACAAGTCTTTACATCTTGGCTGTGGGGTCAGGGTAGGTGTGTGTAGAGTAGTATCCTTACTACCTTGGCTCTCTTCTCCCTGGAAGATGTATATTTATGCAGCAGAGGCAGTGGGAAATATTTTGCATTTCTCATATATTCTTTTCTCTGGTCTCTGTAATGTTGCTCATTATTTCTTCTCACTTGACTGGAACTCTCCATTTGGCAGAAACGTAATGAGAAATTTACTCTTGTGAAGGCATTAGGTAGAAGAAAATATCAAAGGGTCAAAATTCAAAAGGATCTCATAGATGAGATCCTGAAACCGTGTCTGCATAGCTTTTAATGTCTTGCCACATTGTTTATCCTTAGTGAAGTGTAAAACTGAAGCACATCATCATTGCCTAGGAATTAGTATAAGACAGCTAAGATAATTTGTTAGTATTCACTTCTTCTCATACAGAACTCATACGTATTTGTGTATGGAAAACTACAGTGACCTTTTCAAAATAGTGCAATTATTTAACTGTACTGACATCGTGGTTTTGTTTTGAAAGAAGAAAATGTGTTTCAAAGTTTATATAAAGACTGTCACCCTTGTCCCTGCTTTTACTATAACTTGGTTGTGGCACTAACAAAATCCTTATGCCTCTAAAGTTGACGTAAAATACAAGAAAAATATTGAATTACTGTATTGCTCTCTCTTTAGCATTGCAAGTGCTTAACAAAGTTCTATTTAACATGTTTCAATGTGAAATATTTTTAGAAACATAACCAATAGCATCAGCTTAAAACTGCTGTTCCAATTTGTAGTTGATTCCTTTTCTTAGCTATACTTAAGTACGAAGTTGGTATCACAGCTAGAATTACAGCCAAGCCCTGTTATGTACTTGTAAGAATAAAGGAAATCTGAAATAAATACTGTTTGACTTCTATGTTCATTTTATTGACTCTTTTCTTGCAGACATGTAGAATTCTACTGCAGTCTGGTTTCAGTTTTCAGTTCACTGATTGACTTGGACCAAACACAGATAAAATGCTCCAGGCTACCAGTCCCAGACTCACAAGGATCAGATTCTGGCCCCACTAACATCAGTGGGATTTTGTCATTTAGCCTCACAGGATTTTGTCATTTAGCCTCGTAGAATTCAGACTTCATGTAGCTTTTCAAAAAACCACCCAAGCAATAATGGTTGTGTATTTCCATCTGGTATTTTGCTTCCTTTCCATCTTCTTCTCCATAAAATGGTCAGAAAATCATAAGCCTGATTCAGAAACCCTTCCTGACTAAAGCCCTTGGTGAAGCCCTCTCAGTGAGAGTTTTGCACCTGGATGAATCACGGAAACATGTTTGGCTATGATCAGGAGACTAACCCACAAGTTCTTTCACTGACTCCATAAATAAATTTCCAGCAAATTGTCCTAAAGACAGTTTAAATGGTGTCCAAAGCGTGAAAGCATTTAGGGACCCTGATGCACCTCTTGAACATGGCAGAGATCCCATGAAGTCACAGCTTGCATACTAGCATATGTCCCTGCAGCAGTATTCCCTTCTAAGAGCATCCAGGTGAGCATCACAGTGGTGATGTTGGCTTTTAAAGCAGCTGCAGCTCCAAGTTGCACTGAGGGATGTTTACACCCGCTACATTTAGGTATTGAACTCAACTGCCTGAGCCAGGTCCTCCTTAGGCTCTGCATATACAGAGGCAGATGCTGCACCTACAGTACAAAGTATTGTGGACCCACGTCCCCATGTTATACAAATTTTATCTCAGATTAGGCCTGGTCAATCAGTCCCACATGCTGCACGCACACTCACATGACTGTAGCACTTTGGGTGCTCTCCAGGAGTGCTTCCCCCACCATGGTTTCAGGCTCTGACAATTAAGTGATTCACAGCATCTGCTCTGAGCTGCTTTCTGGAAGTTCACTGGCTAAAGAGGAATGTAAGGGAAACTATGCCTAAATGTCACTGGCCTGAGCTGGCCTGATCTGTACTCCTCCCTTTCCTCCCTCCTCTTCCTTCCATGCTGTGGCATCCCCCACACCACTTAGATCATTCTTCCATTTTAGCTTTTTGTAAATGAAGAAGTTTTAGCTATTGGTTTGAAAGGCTGCTCCTGTCATCTATAGTGGTGCATGCATCTGGTATCCAGCTTTTTCCAAGTCATAGCAATATACTATAATTAGGATATACAGTTAAATGTTTGGGAATTATGTTAAATAAAACTCACTTTTAGCTCGTGGTTTTTCTGGCAAAGTTATGATGGGAAATCAAATTTTCCATTTCTCAATTTAGAAAAAAAAGTATGATCAAGTAAGAGCTCAGAAAAAAGAAAAAAAAAGAGAGTTTATTAAGTCTGTCTTCTTTTTCCTATGGAAAATCAGAGAAGGAGTTGGGTATTTGGGATACAAATACCAAATCACTGTGTACTGTCCTATTTTCCTCATGCAAAGTGCATTTGGAAAGAAAAGCTCTGGTGGGTTCACATGCTATCTTTTCTCATTGCCTCTTTAAGTTGCATGGATTTTTTAAATATTGACTAGGCTTTGAACTTGACCTACTTAAAACACTGGATATAGGTTTCACTTAAACAAACACCTCTACGGATCGTGTCAGTATTATAAAGGGTCCCTGCAGCAACTGTGAACGTTGAGAGTATCAGTGTCTTAATACTCTAAAAGAGTGCTAGATTTAAGATAAATCAGATGTTGTTCTCTGCTTCATGTGGCTTTCATGGCTTTCAGTTTTCTTTAGGACCCATTCATACTGGTTGGCATAGAATTGAATTTATTCTCAAGTTTGGACCTGCTGCTCACCTGTATGCGGCATCCTCCAGATCCACCTTCTCTTTGAGCTGCAGCTGAAGTGAGCTCTGTCTGAAGGCAGGGTTTGAGGCTGAGAAGGCCACAACTCCCCTGTGTATCCTCTCTTCACCTGCCAACAGCAAACTCATAACTCATCTTCCTTCTGCAGCTCATTTTTTCTCTCAGCTGCCTGGCATTTGGCCTGCTTTATTTGCTCCTCATTGTTCAGGGAGGCATTTTGTGCTTTTCATGAAATCTCCCCAGGTTTCTGATTATGCTTCATGGGCAAAGAAGCAAAATAGAATTCAAAGTTGGTCTGCTGTGAAAACTCAGGCATCTTCTGACAGAAAGAAAAATGATGCAATGTTGTGGCTTACACGCATTTTTGAATCAGACTTGCACACATTTTTTGATATATAAAATCATTTTCCTTCTACACAGTTTCACGAGGAATACTCTTGCTGCCAAGAGTATTCTCAGCTTACCTGAGAACAAAATAAATTACTAACGAAGTTTCAGTTACCCAAGAAGAAAAAAATCAATTTTTTTCCACTCCAGCAAAATCAAAGTACAAGGAGAATGATAATAGTAATAATAATAAAAGTAAAATCTTACCTTTTTTTTTTTTTTTGTCTAACAAAGATTTTCTGGAGTGAAACTAAGTATTTTCTAGGATGCTGGAAGACAAATGGGTCTGGGAGGTTGAGAAGGGTCAAAGGCCCCTCTGCAGGGGAGAGGGGATGGCGTGTGGTCTGAGAGCTTGTGAAAGGAAGGAGACCAAGGAGAGCTGGAGAAGTGGGACCTGTGCACCAACTCTATTGCTGAGGAGAGAGGGAAATGGGCATTGCACAGCTCTGGCTCTCAGATGGAGGGTGGTAGAGAGTAAATGAGGGTGGTGGCTGAGCAGATGGGCAAATTTAGATGGGGACTGGTACATGCTGATGACTGACTCACAAGTAGAAGGCCAAGCAGCTCTGAAAGTGAAGATGGAGCTTTATACTCCTGTCTTTTGTGCCTCACAGCTCTTCCTCCTGCCTGGTCAGCCCTGATCCTCGCTTCCACCACGCTGCTCCCCAAACAGAAGGGCTGCAGGATGCAGAGTCTCAGAGGTGCCCTGCTTGTCACTGAAGCACATCAGCAGGTGGCAGACTCCTTTCTGCTCTGCCAGTGGGTGCTACGGGTGCTGGCAGCGATGCTGTTTGCTGCACAGGCCCCCGGGGTGCCTGACAGCACCACTGCTGTCACAGCACTGTGCCATCACAGCATGACCACCAGCCTGTGCCACCACAGCCGCTCTGTACCAAGAGCCTTCACCCATCAGCAGAGAGTTGTTTAATTCTTACACTTATGTGTACTTTAACCAGATTCTTTTATTCAGACTAATGAAAAATATTCTGTTTGATGTTCTCGAAGACAGCATCTTAAGGCGTTACTTCAACTCCTTCTCTAGCGCTGCCCTTTCCGAAGTCATTATTACTCATTAGGTATATTGTGCAGAAAGCAAAGTAGGTCATGGATGAAAAGCCCCATCTTAGTGAGAGGCACCAGTATTACACAAAGCTATTTTCAACTTGCATGAGATAAAAAATGTTTTCTGTAGGATGAAAGCTGTCACTGCCAACTTCCAAATGAATGCCAAGTATGTAAAAACTTTCATTTCAGATTCCCAGGCTTTCATATGTTAAACACATTGTTTTAGAAATCCATTTCAAATATAATTCCCCCTGTATAACCCACACTTGCTGGCTCCCCTGTAGGGGATGCAGCTGAGTTAAGTGACAGGTACTCAGCTGGTGTAAATCACTCTTGGCTCCATCATGACTGGGTCATTTTCACCTCATCTCAAGAGTCCCCAGAGGGGAAGCAATAGAGGAGATCGTCCCTGTGTGGGTAATAATAAAAATAAATTAAAAAAAAGTATATGCAATAAAATGACTTGAAACAACATAAAACATTTTTTCACAGTAGTTTAATGTCCTTGACTGGTCTCTTGTGTGTACTAAGTGAGGGCAGGTCTTTTGTGTGTACGTCCCGAGGGCAGGATAACAACCTGGAGCTTGGTTACTGGAAAAATCCCTCACAGCCCCTGCCTATATGTGTCTGGCACTGAAAGAGTGGATTGGCATCTCTGTGGTCCAAGGTGACCTCGAAAGCCAAGAGGACAACTTCAATAACAGTGCATCAGTGCAAATCATTCTTTCATCACAATTACTTTGTATCATGACCATTAGTTAAAACAAAGCTTCTATTTTTATTTGACTGCTCCCCCTATTTTAATTTTCACGTTAGTTGGAGATACCAAATAAATAATTAGACTTTATGGAGTGATCCTTCATGTCTTTAAATTGATGGCATCACTCTTCTGACTCTCAATTTAACAAAACACTCAGAAAAATGCTTAATTTTATTTATTTACACAAGGATTTAAACACAGCATTCGAGTAGAAATTAGACTGTACTCATAATATGTCCTTTCACCAACAGAATATGTCTGAAGCACTTCCAAATGCTAGAAAGTTAATTAATAAAATTGTGCTTTCAAGTTATTACTTCATAAAATAAGTTGACATATATGGCAACAGTCATGATGCTAAATTTGTTTTGTTGTTGTAATCACCTTGCTCTACTGATTAGTGGAAGGCTTGTTAATCTTGACATTAAAAATCTGGATATTACAGTTGAAATACAATCTTATTTTTCTATTTAAAACAATAGTTGCTTAAAACTAAAATGTAAAATGTGATGACATAAGGGAAGGTCTAAAGTTATTCTTACATTGTAATAATATAAATCACTTCAACAGTAAAAAGCAGTGTATCTTTGCAGCTGCAGTTTTAGAGAAAGTTGTCCTACAACTAGGGGAAATTATGCAGTAAAGACTGTGAAGTTGGATTTGCTACAGTGAGAAATCTTTTTTTGTTATCAGAAGTAACTCCTACTGTAAGTACAAATGGAACATTTCCTTATGTCATCNGAGGTTGAGAAGGGTCAAAGGCCCCTCTGCAGGGGAGAGGGGATGGCGTGTGGTCTGAGAGCTTGTGAAAGGAAGGAGACCAAGGAGAGCTGGAGAAGTGGGACCTGTGCACCAACTCTATTGCTGAGGAGAGAGGGAAATGGGCATTGCACAGCTCTGGCTCTCAGATGGAGGGTGGTAGAGAGTAAATGAGGGTGGTGGCTGAGCAGATGGGCAAATTTAGATGGGGACTGGTACATGCTGATGACTGACTCACAAGTAGAAGGCCAAGCAGCTCTGAAAGTGAAGATGGAGCTTTATACTCCTGTCTTTTGTGCCTCACAGCTCTTCCTCCTGCCTGGTCAGCCCTGATCCTCGCTTCCACCACGCTGCTCCCCAAACAGAAGGGCTGCAGGATGCAGAGTCTCAGAGGTGCCCTGCTTGTCACTGAAGCACATCAGCAGGTGGCAGACTCCTTTCTGCTCTGCCAGTGGGTGCTACGGGTGCTGGCAGTGATGCTGTTTGCTGCACAGGCCCCCGGGGTGCCTGACAGCACCACTGCTGTCACAGCACTGTGCCATCACAGCATGACCACCAGCCTGTGCCACCACAGCCGCTCTGTACCAAGAGCCTTCACCCATCAGCAGAGAGTTGTTTAATTCTTACACTTATGTGTACTTTAACCAGATTCTTTTATTCAGACTAATGAAAAATATTCTGTTTGATGTTCTCGAAGACAGCATCTTAAGGCGTTACTTCAACTCCTTCTCTAGCGCTGCCCTTTCCGAAGTCATTATTACTCATTAGGTATATTGTGCAGAAAGCAAAGTAGGTCATGGATGAAAAGCCCCATCTTAGTGAGAGGCACCAGTATTACACAAAGCTATTTTCAACTTGCATGAGATAAAAAATGTTTTCTGTAGGATGAAAGCTGTCACTGCCAACTTCCAAATGAATGCCAAGTATGTAAAAACTTTCATTTCAGATTCCCAGGCTTTCATATGTTAAACACATTGTTTTAGAAATCCATTTCAAATATAATTCCCCCTGTATAACCCACACTTGCTGGCTCCCCTGTAGGGGATGCAGCTGAGTTAAGTGACAGGTACTCAGCTGGTGTAAATCACTCTTGGCTCCATCATGACTGGGTCATTTTCACCTCATCTCAAGAGTCCCCAGAGGGGAAGCAATAGAGGAGATCGTCCCTGTGTGGGTAATAATAAAAATAAATTAAAAAAAAGTATATGCAATAAAATGACTTGAAACAACATAAAACATTTTTTCACAGTAGTTTAATGTCCTTGACTGGTCTCTTGTGTGTACTAAGTGAGGGCAGGTCTTTTGTGTGTACGTCCCGAGGGCAGGATAACAACCTGGAGCTTGGTTACTGGAAAAATCCCTCACAGCCCCTGCCTATATGTGTCTGGCACTGAAAGAGTGGATTGGCATCTCTGTGGTCCAAGGTGACCTCGAAAGCCAAGAGGACAACTTCAATAACAGTGCATCAGTGCAAATCATTCTTTCATCACAATTACTTTGTATCATGACCATTAGTTAAAACAAAGCTTCTATTTTTATTTGACTGCTCCCCCTATTTTAATTTTCACGTTAGTTGGAGATACCAAATAAATAATTAGACTTTATGGAGTGATCCTTCATGTCTTTAAATTGATGGCATCACTCTTCTGACTCTCAATTTAACAAAACACTCAGAAAAATGCTTAATTTTATTTATTTACACAAGGATTTAAACACAGCATTCGAGTAGAAATTAGACTGTACTCATAATATGTCCTTTCACCAACAGAATATGTCTGAAGCACTTCCAAATGCTAGAAAGTTAATTAATAAAATTGTGCTTTCAAGTTATTACTTCATAAAATAAGTTGACATATATGGCAACAGTCATGATGCTAAATTTGTTTTGTTGTTGTAATCACCTTGCTCTACTGATTAGTGGAAGGCTTGTTAATCTTGACATTAAAAATCTGGATATTACAGTTGAAATACAATCTTATTTTTCTATTTAAAACAATAGTTGCTTAAAACTAAAATGTAAAATGTGATGACATAAGGGAAGGTCTAAAGTTATTCTTACATTGTAATAATATAAATCACTTCAACAGTAAAAAGCAGTGTATCTTTGCAGCTGCAGTTTTAGAGAAAGTTGTCCTACAACTAGGGGAAATTATGCAGTAAAGACTGTGAAGTTGGATTTGCTACAGTGAGAAATCTTTTTTTGTTATCAGAAGTAACTCCTACTGTAAGTACAAATGGAACATTTCCTTTTTTTTTTTTCAAGTAGCTCTGGTCAACGACTAGATCATTGAAATTTAAAGCCAAGTACTCACCTAAAACCCCTCAAAAACAAGTCAGTAAAAAAGGATTAAAACTACTAGCTCTAAAATAATAAAACTGCAGCTGACATAAATAATCAATTTAATTACACAAACAGAAATGTTACCTCCTTTGTTTAGTTGCTTAAGGTGTTATGGCACGTTCACTTTGTCTAAGTGAACATATCATAGCATGTCTAAGTTAGTATTGCTGAGATAATTCAAACAATAACAAGTGTTGAGTTTGCATATTTTAATTGATTCCATTTTCATTCAAATTGCAAGTGAAAAGGAAACATCATATAATAAATAAGAGATGCTTTGTCTGGCGTTTCAAAATTAAGTAACTTCTAAATTAAGGATCTGAACAAATGCTTGTAAGCCACAACTCCAGAGATAAATTCATTTGGATTTTATTTACCTTCTAGTCTTGCAAAAATAAATATAATTTCACATCAATTATTGAGCACAGGCCTTTGCGTGAGGAAATATTCTGGAAGTACAAATTTATAATAAGTGGCAATCAAGGATTAGCTGCTCTCTGTTAATGACTGAAATCATAATTATAAGCAATTGCTGAAATCACTTTGATTTAAATGGGCTTTTCAGGGGAGGAAATCAACCTGTAAGTATCCTCCTGCTGTAGTCCCACTGTATGAGCCAGCTGAACTATTTCAAAGGATCCTTCAAAGGACCACGAAGTGTCTTGGCCACGACAAGACATTTGGGTCCATAATCTTCGTAGGCACCCACCTTGCTATTGAGTAGAGATGTGCTGCACTGCTTCAAAGTATGCAGTTAGCTGCTGTTGCTGCACGCACCATTTGGTTGATTAGTTTACCTGTCATTTCAGGATGCTAAATCAGGCAGGGTATAATATGGGGTATGTCTGCATTCATGTTTTCCAAGTGGCCCAGAAAAGATATAACGTCAGCCAAAAGACAAGTCAAACAAGTGCAAGGAAATGAATTATTTTATGGAAGAGAAATAAGAAGTCTAAACTCCAAATTTCTGGACTTCTTTTAACGTTTTGGGGTTGGTTTTTTTTAATGCTTCTACCCACCAAAGAATAATTTTGTTTGTCAAATGTTTTCTAGAACTAATGTATCATGAAAGATTTCCAAGTTGCAAAGTTGCAGCAGATTTCTTGACCACTGGCTCTGGGTTTCCTGAAAGGGGAAAATCCAAAACTCTGATGCAAAAAAGAAAAAAAAAAAAGAAAAAAAAAGTTATGGAAATTTTGTACAAAACAAGAAACTCTGATTAAATTAACAATCAAAAAAACCCCAAACAATGAAATGCTTGGTTCCTTGATCAGAAGAGAAAAATGTGTAAAAAAAAAATAAAATATTTGTTTGACTAAGTCTTAAACAACAGCAAAAATCCTTAGTATAGTTAGTATAGTTGTATACTTAGATAGTTGTATAGTTAGTTACAAGAGGTAACTAACTATAGGACACTGGGGACCTCAGGATGTTATCTTTCCCCAGTGTACAAAGGAATTGGACTTGTCTTACATCCCTACATCATCATGTGTAAGAGGAAAGCTGAAAAGCAGCTAAAGGTACGAGGCTGTAGGTGGAAAATCCCAACACTGCATCTATCACATTTTCCTGGAAAATGAAATGTCAAAAATAATTTGGCCTTTTTGAAGGACATAGAAAGATGCCAAACATTTTAAGGGTTAAGTGACTTGGTCAGTAATAGAAATAAGATCGTATAGGTTTCTGAAAATTATTTGCCATGTACTTGGGCACACTGAAATTGTAATATATGTTGCTTTTCAAGTGTGAAAACTCCACCATCTATGTAATACGATTTGTGAGGTCCCCACAACACGGGAGGGTGAGGGTATTTCAGTCTCTAAGTCCTCGGACCTGCACTTTGGCTCACAGTGCTGGAACTGCAACGCCTTTTTAGGGATAATGATAGGCATGGAGTCTGTCAAATGGACCAATGTGCTAAACCTCTTCCTTTTCAGCCGGTCGGGGTTTGTTTCCCATCAGGTTTGCATTAATGACCTACTGACCTACTTTTATGATCTACCTGGCAGAACTCGGCTTCCCTGAAACTTGAGAGTTTGCTTCACAGATTTGTTTTGTTTAGTTTTTGTGACAGAAGCCATTAGGAGAGTGACACTGCAGATAAAAATGAAATGTATCCTTCTCTTCGGTATTGCAAGTGTATTTTTATTTAATTGTGTAAGTGTATATTCATCATGATAGAACTGTCTACTTTTTTTTTTTTTTTAATGGCTCTGTGTTCTATAAGGTTTTCTTCTCCTTTCTTTATATTACAAAGAAAAATGAGCTATGTACATTTATCCAGTTATTTCTAATCCATGCTGCTTCTTTGCCCGCTGCAGAGCAAGAGTAAAGTGAAAAGGCAGACATAATGGATCAGTGAGGAAAAGGCATCTTCTGCCTGTCTTAAATCATCTACTTTACACAGAAACTTAAATTGCTTGAAATAAAAAAGCTCCTTGGCAGCTCAACAACTGCATATAAAACAAATCATATTTTTCAGTGAATTGTAAATGTCACTGTCTCAGATAACATTTATGCTTTCAGAGAAATAGGAACTTAATTTTCCCCAGTTATATTATTAACTCACTTTGGTGAATCAGATCACCTACATTAAACAGAAGCAGCCGGTGACTCAGAACGATGATACGTTTAAAGATCAAGCACAGTGTTTGCAAGTACCGAGCTGTACGCAGATGGAATTGCTTCTTTGAACTACCAGATAAAGATTGATCTGTTAAAATCCTGCTAAAAATGGGCACCAAATGCTTATTGTCAGAAGTGACTGACAGACCATGTCCCAAGCCGAAATGAAGCTGGGTTTGCCTATTCATTCAGTGGGTGCGCGGTGACAGCACAGAAGAGGAGGAGGGCTGTGATGGGAGGAGCTGGTTGCCATCAGTTTACTGTCCTTTTAAATATTCTCCTAGCTAGGAAAAAAAAAAAAAAAGTAAATCCCACTTTTACTGCAATGGCTTCTTTAACGGATCAACCTTTCTGTTTGCTTCCTCTGGCTTGCTACTTTCACGGCCCCTCATCACCCCAGGACTCAAACCCGTCATGACTGGTTACAAAGTCATGCTTCTACTAAATAAAAGTCATTCCCTTTATCCCATTTTCTTTGAGATGGGAGTAAAAGGAATAAGTAGCCTGAGGCTGCACAGAGAAATGCAGATTTAGTCCAGCACCATGAATGTGACCCTCCAGTCCCCTATCTCCATGCCTGTGCACTTTATTGTTGAGATGCTGATGAGGATACAGCATTTTGACCACCATGCTTTGCAGGCAGACATTGTCTTTCTTTGCCTCGGCAAAGCAACATGTGTTGTGGTGTGAATCAAAATCAGAGTGGCCGTAACCATACTGGCACCAGGTATGAACTGTTCAGCTCTGCTGCTATCTTGGGTATATTGATTTAAGCGCTAAACATATAAAGTTCCAGTGATGCTCAGAGCACTGTCAGGAGTTGCTTGCTTTCTCCTACAGAAGAAATGTAGCTTGTGGGGCAAAGACTGGCCTTACAAAACAAAGAGAGCACATTCCCCTTATTATGAACTCAACATTCAAAACAATGAAAAAGTGTCCTGGCAAGTAAGGGGCTGATAGTTGCATGTAAGATAGGTATTGATTATTTAACTTCTGCTTGACTCATGTCCACTTTAAAAAGAAGCTGCTGGTGACAGTGTCAATCTCTTTCATGCAGTTATAGATTTAATTTAAAGCAAAGGAGCCCAGAAACTGATACAAATACTTTGAAAATATGAGCTGCAAGTCTAACTCACACAAAAATATATGTGTGAATGATGATAGCAAATCCTGCATGCTAAGAGCAGACTGCTGGATGGCAATATTTCAGAATTATACCTAAATGGAAAGTTCTCTGTTAGTTTAGGGGTTGTGGCATCTAATCTGCATTTTCATGATTAGTGATTTTCACCACATGACATAAACACTTTGGTGCATTAATGAAAGCAATGAAAAACATATGTCACTGTCAGATTCCAAGCTGAAAAAAAAAAAAAGTTATATTTTTTCACCATGTCTATTCCAACTATTCCAGCTAGACATATATTCCATTTCATCCTAGCATCCCTTACTCATGAAAGCATAATGAATCACAGGGTAAAATGTAGAGCTATTTGATTTAGTCCCTGCAGATTGCATTGATTTTTGTAACACAATAAACATTCTTTTCACCAGTATGTTTTGCTCAAAAGATGTTTCTATTGCATTTATTAGACTTCAGAGCTGTTAAGTTTGGAGCTATCTTTTAAGGAAGTCTGTAGGGGTTTATTTTTATGTTTCTGATTTTAAAGGCTGCCTTGACATGTGGCTGATTTAAGTCTTTTTTTAGGGTGCCAATTTTGAGTAAAACAATTTTTCAGGTATCTCTGGATTCAGCCACAGCTCTTGCAGAAACCCCAAAGGCCCCAGAGTGCCCCCCGTTGACCTCAGAAACAGAAAGACACAAATGATGGCCTAATTTATTTATTTAACTGTGTAGCATTAGACTCTGTGACCCAAGAAGAAGCCGTTGAGTAAAGATGTGGAATTGTTAAATGCTTGTGAGCTGACCCAGTTTGAGTGTTTATCTCTGTTCAAGTGTCCTATGGCTTAAAAAAATAAATAAATTGCAAGCTAATACAAATTTCAGGCATCTGGGATTCTTCGCAGCAATTTCTATTCGTTACATTCATCTCAGTCTTCATTACTTGCCTTCATGAACTTTGGGTCAGTAATCGCTTTTTTTTCAAACTAAGATTGTGTTGAGATAAATCCTCAAATACATGCCAACTTACACACATTCATAGATGCTGCTTCATAAAAAAAAAAATCAAAACAAATCAAACAGAAAAGTACTTGAAAAACAATGAATTCAAAGGTTGCACTTGGTTAATGGTTTTTGAACCACAGAAAATTATATTTGCAAATAAATTAATGTTTACTTCCCAAATGGGAGCTCCATCTGAGAGGCTTAGTATGCTCTTTTCACAGATCTCAAATGGAAATGGGGACACTTAACACATTGCAGGCTAGTGTGGCATTTTGCAGGAGTAAGCCCCCGGGCCTCCAAATCTTTTCTTTTGCATCTTCAGCCAAAGAGCTATCTATAATTTTTGTCACTTTCATTTCAAGTATGTCACCATGGATTATGAAAAGTAAGCCACTGTCTGCCCATTTAATGTAGTACATCACTGCAGATAATCGCACCAGAATGTAAATCAGTTTACTGTTACCTTGTTACTGTTGGTACACACATGAAACAGAGAGAAGGTGTCTCTAGAAAGCCGTAGGTTTAGTGTATGGTGGTGAATATCTATCAAACTCCATTTTAATAGCTGTACTCAGAACAAGTCAGCACTGTGATGCATTCGTCTGCATGCATGGGAACATGTCTGCCTGTATTTACAACATCACACTGATGAGAAGCATTCCCACAAGCAGGCTTTAAATGGAAGTTACCTATCACATCCATTTATCTTCCAGAGAACAGCTCGTGGTCTTTCCAGGAGGCAATGGAGCAGACTGGCTGCAGGGGAGGAGAGATCATCATGCCAGCTGGGAGGAGGGTCAGCCTGGGTCACACACCTCCTTTCCTAGGATGGGGTCCAACTGCAATGGTCAGAAGGAGCTCACAGCAAACAGCTTTGGGAGACACAGCATGGTCCTTCCAATCCCTGCACATCACCTCCAAACTGGATGAAAACATTACAGAAAGGAGCATGAGCCAAAGTGAGCTCCAGTAATAGCTATGGGGGCAGGATGTGTGGGGCTGAGCAGAGCAAGAGAAGGTGGCCTGAAGCCAAGGTGCTACAAGCCCTGGGCACAGCTAACCCATACTAGCTCCTGTAGCAACTGCTGTGCCATAGTGCTGAATCAAGCTGTTCAGAGAAACCACTGACAAATTGCCACATGGTGCAGGGAACATGGGCATTAAATCCCTCTGTACTCAGGACAGGTCACTCATCTTTTAAAGGAGCAATCTGAGATCAGTGTTGAGTTTGGTGATTCTTACTCCTCATTCAGTGCCCCTGCCACTGTAGCTTTAAGTTCATTGTCACTGGAGGATCTGATATCCTTTAAATCAGTTTTTCTCTTACAGACAGACTTCTACATAGTCTGAGAAAAGCTCTGCCCTTGAACTGGAGGCATTTTTCTGGCAGTGCTTAACGTGAAAGTCATGGATGGATTACAGTAATGATGCAGGTTTGCCTTGATTATGTCCTCACAAAGTGCTTAAGTGAGACAGGGATAGAGGGATAGAAGTCCACTTTCCACAGCAAAAGGCTTGTGAGAAAGCAGACATGCATATATGCACATAAGAATTCACACATACACGTGGCCACAGAAATACCAGCACAACTGAACCTCTTAATGGACATGGAAAAAATAAAATTCTTTGTATTCAGAAAAGCTGGTGGTGTTCTAAACGTGGTAGTCAACACCCTTACGTTGCTACCCATGTAAAGAAATGCTTGCTACCAGAAGCAAGGGCATCTCAAGCAACAAATGCTCTTCATGGTGTTTGTTACATATTTTAGCACAGAACAATGGAAGCTTTACAGGAGTGACCAGCACTGCCTGACGTGACTAATTGGTGTTTGAGCACACAGTGAGCACTGTGGGGCTGACCCCTAATGACACTGAGAAAAACCCTGTACTATTGTTGCAAGGTGCCATTTCTTTATAAGGTTATTTATTCACCACACCCGAACTGTAAGACTGTTGCTTCACATCTTGTCGCATTCCTAAGGTTCTCAGATCCTGCCTGGGGAAGAAACCCCCACTGCTAAGGAAGTCCCAAATAGAAGGGCGAGGAGCAAATAATTGTTTTGCAAAGAATTCAAAGAGTAGCCCACAAAGAAACCCAGTTTGTCCTGATGTCTGCATGGCAGTGTCCTGGAGTGCTGATTTAATGGGCATTTGCCCATTTGAGGGGTTGTCTAAACATTACCTAACCAGACCTCTGATTATTTGCCAGAATTTTTAAAATATTAAGACCTATATTCCTAATGAATCATCACATTTTATTGTGAACCTTTATCTTGCACCACTGAACAATCAGTGGAATTTTTTCTTCAAGTGAGAAAATATTTTTCTTTCCCCCCTCCTCCAGGTTTTCAAATTTCCCCTTTCTATGCCAAGAAAAATCACTCTGAAATAGTTCTGATTTTACTGGCAACATGAAAGAATTTAGAAACACTTTTCTGAATTACACTTGACAACTCATTCAAGTAGCCTCTTGAGTCCACAGAGGTATCTTCTGCATTATCTGTTGGAACAGACACTTTTCCTACAATTGTATCTAAAGTTTGTGCTTATTCCTTTCAGGTTCCTTTCCTTGAAATGCATAAAGTTAAAAGAAGAAATATTCTTGACAGCTTATTGTGTAAATCCTTCTGACACAGTTTCCACATTTCTGTAGGAGATGAGAACTGATCAGTACAAAGTAGGTCAAGAACTCCTAAGAGACACAGTGACTACCTTTGATTTTTCTACCTTGAAGTTCAAAGAGCATGAGTAAGTTCATTGAAAGAGGAAGAAATGAGTTATTTAAAGAAATAAGGATTCCACTTTGCATGTAGTGCCAGGAGAACTCAACAAAGAGTGGGTCATGAACCAGACATGTGTTTGTGTCTCAACGTACTTTCCAAATATTGTTTTGAGAAAGCACCATTATTAATTGGAGATTAACTCTTCCTAGCATTTAAATCTGTTCTTTTAATAATGAGTTCAATCAGAAGTGTAGTACTATATGCTACACCTGTTCACTATGCCTCTTATCAACCTGACTAGAGCGACTGTGTGTTCAGGGGGTAGAGAGCACCCTCAGCAAGTTTGCTGATGACACCAAACTGGGAGGAGTGGCTGACACAGCAGCAGGCTGTGCTGCCATCCAGAGAGACCTGGACAGGCTGGAGAGCTGGGCAGGGAGAAATTTAATGCAATTTAATAAGAGCAAGTGTAAGGTGCTGCATCTGGGGCACA
>VYZU01055482.1:192987-207858 GCA_013401355.1 Ceyx cyanopectus | reverse complement strand
ATCTCTGGAGACACTTAAGACCCGCCTGGATCTGTTCCTGAGTGACTTGGTCTAGGTGATCCTGCTCAGGCAGGGGGGTTGGACTAGATGATCTTCTAGGTCCCTTCCAGCCCCTAATTTCTGTGATTCTGTGATTCTGTGATTCAGTTTGCTCAGGCAGAGGACCACATGGTCTGAAATTTAGAAAAGAGAGAAGCTACCCTCTCCTTCAGCTCATATGAAACAAAGGTAAGTAGACAGGATGGGAACTATATATTTGTATAGGAGCTGTAATCAATGAGACAGTTGGCTTTAGGGCCAGGCATTGGTACCTAATCCTCTTTTGCTTGCAGCACAGACATAACCTACGTGATCAAGGTGTAGAGCAATAGAAATATTAAAGAGAGTGCCAGTGCTAGTAAACACTGGTGAGGAGTGACAGGACCGGGACTCAGATCAGCTGTGAGATGACTACTTCCATCAAGAAGAATGACATTTTTCACTGTTCTTCTGTTCAAAGGGCAGATTATTTGGGGGCTGACTCTCAGGGGCCTCAGTTCCAGCTGCCACGTAAGTGTTGCCTGTTGCACATATGCTAAACCAGGTAGTGAGGAAAGACCTACACTACCTCAAGGCCCTCCTAGCTATGTTGTGGCTGCCTCTGACCTTGGTTAGTGAGAATTTAGAAGAGACAAACCAGAGGAAGGTTAATGTGACAGATAGAGACAAATGCCAATAAATAGTGGAGATCTTATCTCAGAAACACTAGTATGGTCAATTTAAAAGCTGTAACTTGGATAATTTCCACTTACAAATAGTGAAAGATGTTCTGATAGAAGCTGTGTAGGTGGCTAAGTTCTGTTGTGTATGGCTATATCACTATCAGAGATACTCCATTTGTTTCATACCAAAGAGAGACAAGTATACTTGCCTGCTGAATTGGAGATAACATGAGGAAAAGCTGAGAGTAAATAGTTCCAATTTACCTTGGCTTTACTTTATTTTTGTGAAAGAATGCACATTACTGCCATTTGAAAATCCTTTCATGATCCACACCATGGGGAAGATGTGCTATAACATTACAACGTGCTCCTCATCATACATGTTTTCATTAGGCTACTCTGAAAAACAGTTGTTAGATACCAGGAGAAAATGCCTCTGGGGTTGCTCATGAAAGAACTCCAGCTGTGCTTCATGGAAAATGGGAGTAGTCCACCACTCATGCCTTTCCTCCCACCTTGATACTATGAGACTGGTAAGCAAGCTTCCTGCTCCAGAGGATTGACCTTGCAATTGACCAGAAAGGAGTGGTTAAGTGATGGAGAAGCTGCACACAGACAGGAACAGGAATATCAGGGGATGATCTGGTCCTCCTGTAGCTCAGAGTGGTGTAGTCTGTCTCAGACACTGAGTCCTGGCTTTGTCTCAGGGAATCTCTCTTGTCCTCCCACATTGTGCTGTGTGAGCCCCTCACCAGGCAGGTGTCTTTGCTGTGTAGTAGTTATGAAGCAAAGGAGCTTCAGCACATAGGGTACACTTTGCTCTATAGCTTTTTCAAGACAGAGGAATGAAAATGAAAGGTTTGTCTGGCATATAGGATTGCTTTGCCTCTACAATACATCACCTATGGGCCATGCCAGGACCTATCAGAGTGCTCAGCTCTCCCTGAGACCAGCACAGAGTAGCTGGGTTTTCCCTGGTGACCCAGGAGCACAACCCATCCCATGGCACCAGTGGTCCAGCAGGCAGCATCTGTAAAATATAAAGCACAAAAAAAGCACTGAACTTCACAAAGATATTTTAAGAGGGACCTAAACTATGCAATTGTTGAATGGCGATAGGAATTTAGAGCAACACTGCAGTAGCTGTGATTGTCAGAGACAGTTTTAAGTTGTGATTTATAGTGAGGTGATATTTCTTCCCAGACTGGCTGATGTAGCCAAAACAAAACCCAGATGAGCCTCTGGAAGCAGAAGCCCATCTTCTGGTTGCCAGGTTGTGTTTCAGACATTGCTTGCAGCCCTAAAAGCTAGTTTACTCTTTTTTAACCGGATCAGCTGGTGTAAAGAAAGATGTTACTTCTGCTAACAACAATCATCTGGCTAAAGTAGATAAATCAGATTTGCAGCTCTGGGATAGGCTGTTTGTGAATAGCTCTGATTTTTTTCTTTTCTGCTGTGCAGTGACCTCAGCCAACATGAAGCACACAGCTCTCGCTTGCTAACCTGTGAGCCTAATTGGTATTCTGTGAAAGTCCTCACAATGCCTTTTAGTAAAAGCAAATGTCAGAAAACACCAGGTCTGCTTTTCTTTGTGAAAATTCCTCCAAAGAGAACTGCATGAACCTCAACTGTACAAACTCCACCTCTCAGCACAGGCTGCACATCCAAATGATTAATTTGGGCTTTTGAAAGCAAGGCTGTGCAATACAAGCTTCGAGATGTTTACTTTCCTAAGTCTCTTTCTGGCCAAGAATGACTTAATTCATGGGGTGTTCCAAGCTTTGTTTGTGTTCCTGGAGCCCAGATGCCCATTTGGAGACTCCCTTCCCAAGTCATGTGGATGCAGCACCTCCCCAGGCTGTGGGTTTTGGCTGCATGCAAACACAGTAGGAGGTATTAGGAGCTGCTGGACTTCACCCAGGGCACTAACAGCTGCTCCCCATTGTCTCTTGTCCCACCATGTAGCCACGGCAGAAGCAGAGCTAAGCCAGATGGAATCAGCCCACAGTCTGGATTTGGCCTCCAGTTGGAACTGTCTAACTTCATAGCTTGAAGCTAATTAAGCTAATGATGCCATTTACATTATCTGCAAAAAGCATTGCAGTTTTACTCCTATGTGTGCTGGGAATTTCACCTAACTTTGGATTCCTGTAAATCAGGTGCTGAAGCATTAGGTGATCACATGAGACTCCTTGGATAGATTATGAAGGGAAATGGGCATCTCCAAAAGGTGATTAGTCTGATCTGCCTTTGACATCTCTTCTGGTTTTCCTACCAATTATAATGGGAGTAAAAAGCTGGTCATCTCAGGCGTGGACATTTTTATCTGTAGATACCTAACTTCAAAATTTAAGGCAGATGAATCTCCCACTAAGTAAGGCAAATTACCAAATTAACTAGGAGCTCCTACTAGCTCCTTTCTCCAAAAACTACACCCTAAGAAAGCTGATAAATAAGTAGGATCTTCACTCAAAAAAATCCTTCTGCCCTATATGTGCAAAAATAAATATTACTGTCTCTGGAGAATGGTGATTTTCTGGCCTGTTTCTGGGGCAGCCTAATTTCCTGTGCTCAAGAACTTTCATAGAATCATAGAATGCCCTGTGTTGGAAGGGACCTCTAAGGTCATCTACTCCAACCCCTCTGCAGTGAGCAGGGACATCCTCAACTAGATCAGGTTGCTCAGAGCATCATCAAATCTCACCCTGAATGTTTCCAGGGATGGGCCTCCACCACCTCCTCAGGCAACTTGTTCTAGTGTTTCACCACCCCCATAGGAAATAACTTCTTCCTAATGTCCAATCTAAATATACTGTGCTCTACACAGCACTCCAGGTGAGGTCTCACCAGAGCAGAGGGGCAGAATCACTTCACCTCTCTGGATCTGCTGGCCACTTTCTTTTTGATGCAGCCCAGGATGCAATTGGCCTTCTGGGTTGAAAGTGCACATTGTTGGCTTATGTCCAGTTTCTCATCCACCAGAACCACCTGGGCCTTTTCCACAGGGCTTCTCTATATCCCAACATCTCCCAGCCTGTGTTGATAACAAGGATTATCCCTCCCCAGGTGCAGGATCTTGTACTTGGTCTTGTTGAACCTCATGCGGTTCACCTGGGCCTACTTCTTCAGCTTGGTCAGGACCCTCTGGATGACATCCCATCCCTCTGGCATATCAAGTACATTCAGCTTGGTGTCATCTGAAAACATGATGATGATGCATTTGATCCTGCTGTCTATATCATTAGTGAAGATATTAGACAGAACTGGTCCCAGTACAGACCCATGAGGGGTGCCACTTGTCACTGGTCCCATTTGGACTTTGAGCCATCGACCATTACCCTCCAGATGTGTCCATCCCACCAATTCCTTAACCATTGAACAGTCCACCTGTCAAATCCATATCTCTGCAACTTAGAGAGAAGGATGTTGTGGGAGACCATTGTCAAAGGCCTTGCAGAAGTCCAGATAGATGACATCCAGAGGTCTTCCCTTGTCCACTGGCATAGTCACTCCATGGTAGAAAGTCACTAGGTTGGTCAGGCAGGATTTCCCCTTAGTGAAGCCATGTTGGCTGTCTCTCATCACCTTCCTGTCCTTCATGTGCCTTATCAGAACTTATAGGAGATTCTGTTCCATGATCTTCCCAGGCACAGAGATGAGGCTGACAGGTTGGTAGTTCCCAGGGTCCTCCTTTCTACCCTTTTTTTAAAAATGGGTGTGATGTGCTTCCAGTCACCAGGGACTTCACCTGACTGCTGGGACCGTTTGAATATAATGGAGAGTGGCTTGGCAACTACTTCAGCCAATTCCCTCAGGACTCTGGGATGTATCTCACCTGGTCCCTTTTCCTTCTATAAGAAAGGGTAGTAAGCTTCCATCAGGATTTCCTTTTCCATCCCCTTTACACAAGGAAATCATCACTTTGGTGAGCATGGGAATCCCTGTGGGGATGACCATCACTTGTTGAGAAGCTCTGCAGTGCACCCCACCCATGGGACACACTCCTCGCAAGCTCAGCTACTCCCATAACAAAGTTTCCAAAACCCAGCCACTCCTCAAAGCTGAACCCTTTGCCTAGGAGCTTGTCTCCAGCAGTTACATTGGGAAAAAAAAATGAAGAAAACCTCTGTTCACCTTGATACTTCTATTTCTCCTTGATGAGAGAGCTTTCAGGTGGTGGACAGGTATTGAATTTCTATGTGCTTGAACCATGTGTGGTGCAAAGCGAGGTTAATAGATTTTTACAGCCAGAGGGAGTATCTTTATCACCTCGTTCAACCTCTGGCATCACACAGGCCAGAGACAGGAGCTGTAATTACACCAAGCTTCCAGCAGAAATGAAACAACACAGCCCTTACCTAATTGTCCTGCCAATCAGATCATCCCATGAGTCCTCAAATTCTTTGACCCTCAGTAATTTTGCTGAGGAGAGTTTATAATCACAAGGTGTCTCAACATGTGTCTCGTGTCTTGTTCAAAAGAAGACTGATGTCTTTGGCTTTAAAAGAAGAGAAGCAATCAGTGTGTAGCTTCCCATGAGTTGATTTTATTCATTTCATTTCCCTTTTTTTTCCTGCATCTTTTTTCCATGCAAGGCAATAAGCAAAAGGTAGGTGTAGCTTTCTCCTTCCCTGACAGCTCTTTACAGCTGTTTACAGATGTGTAATGTTCTCTCCAGCTGAGCAAGGCTGTAGGGAAGCATTTCAGCTCCTGTCTACCTGCAAGGCAGTTAATAGTGGCTGTTGACCCTCTGACCTCTTGACTGGTAATGTGTCTCCAAATTCATTTCCATGCAGTTCCAAGCCACAAATACCCTCTAAGAAAAACTCACAGACCTGCTTTTAAAAATATCTAGAGGTTGAGGATACAGTTCCCAAACAGACTTCTTTGCTGATTTTTTTTTTTTAATGTCAGATATATTAATAAAATGGCATTCTGGTGCAAGGAAACTTGGATAAGACTATATTTAGACACTATTGCAATTATTCCTTGGAGCTGGTCTCATGTAAGCTTCTGCATTAATGAGGGATCATCTCTATTTGCACCAATTCACCAGCAGCACCATCAGCAAGCAAGTACATTCTAACAAGAACAAGGTTTGTGAAAGGACTCCCTGAACATGGGCAAAGCTTGCCTGGGCTTAAAACCAACTGAACACATGGTATAACAGTTTTTCCCACCAAGCCATACCAACTGCCCCAAATATATATGGATTTTTTCCAGTTAATAATGTGGTGTGTCCTTACCAATTGCTATTTCATCAAGTCCTATGGAATGTGTAAATTCTCCCTCTGCTGGATTGTAATCCTATTTGGCAGAGCATTATAAGAGTTGTACCAAGGGTGACTGAGAGGTCACAGCAGAGAAGCAGGAGAGGAAGCTTGCCAGTGTGTTTTCAGCTGCAGTGGCCAATTTGGCAATCTTATAATCTCTTCCCATTTCCATCCTCTTACATACCCAGCTCAGTGCTCAGGCACCATTTAGAGCAGGTGTAATTCTCCTTACTGCTTTGCCCCGATAATACCACCACTGGCAGCACCAGGCCCTCTGAAGAAGGCAGGAGGGAACTCTGCCTTTCTGTCTTGAATGATCTGGAAAGAGATGAGCTTTCTAGAGAGTGATACTGTTCCAAGTGCCCCTGGGTAAGTCAGTGGCTCAGAGCTGCCAAGTGCAGTCCAGTACTGAAATGTATAAACATCTCCCTTTTATGTTTGGTTATTTTTGTGTCACCTTCTAATGTTTTAATACTGACATGCATAATAAATCTTAGGAGGCTTGAAAGGATGATTTAAAAAACAAGATGCAGAAAAACATTAATAAAAACAACTTTTTTTTTTTTTTAACTTACCTCTACAAGTAGCTGAATTTCCAGGTGAATTACTTTCCTCTAAAATGTCATAATATTCCCTTTAATTCCCAAGGTCATCTGTTTCTTTCCTTTGCCCAAGAGGAATAGTTGCTTAATTTGCTTTTAGAGACTCCCAATTGGGTCTGTAACATGTTTCTGCAGACAATCCTGTCCAGTGTTTCTTTTTTTTTTTTTAATGTTAGAAAGCTTTTTCATAATGGTTTACTTCAGTTATTCTTGCTGCAATTTGAGCGCATTATTTCTTTTTCTTTCCACTAGGGAGAAGAAATTTTTTCCTCTTCTCTCTGCAGCAGTGTCTTTTACATATTTGAGGAATATTATCATTCTCCCTTCCCCCCATCCTTAATCTTCTTTAAGCAAAGAAACCCCAATGCAGTCAGTCTTCCTGGTAGGTTGTGTTTTCCAACCCTCTGATCCTTTCTGCAGCTCTCTTCTGTATTCACTCCAGCTGGTCTGTATCTCTCTGGGAATGTGGCACCCAACACCACACAAAGTACTCCAGCTTAGATGTTATCTCTGATGAGTAAAGCAGACAAGGTGGTGTATCAGTTTTCTGTGCTACATTTATTAATTTCCAAAGGTAAAAGAGTTCTGCTTTTCTACAAAGAGCAGTAAAATGTCCTTTTGATCCTGCTTGGAATAGGTTTTCTTACTAAAAGAAAAACCAAACCAAAAACGAGAGAAGAGAGAACAACTTATTTTTAATGTATCTAAGAAAAGAATATAAAAGAGTATATTCTTATTCCTGTGCACAGTGCACTAGATACTCCTGCATAAACAGACATTTGTTGAATTGTACTGGCAGAACAAGTTCAGGAAGTGAAAATAAGGTTTAGCTGCTAGTGGGGAAAGAGGTCATGCATTTTCCCAATGATCTTGGGTGGAGATATTTAGTCTCAGTTTCCTTGGCTCCCAAAATCACCGCTGTTTTGGGGAACGCTGCTATATAGCCCACGGTACCAAACTAAGCAGCACATCTAAGGGAGTAGTTACTTTATTTTTAGAAACATCTAGCTTAAGATCTAGGTGTTTTTTCCCCTATACTCGTATGCTTCTAGTAATCCTCACCACAAGAAGGTTCAACACACCCAAAGCTCTAACAGTGGTATTTAAATATGGATGAGGTTTTACTGGAGGTCCTTGGAAAGCAGCATAGCAAGGTGTTTCAGCAGGGGTGTAATGAGAATAAAGTCAACTCCTCTTGCCCAGTACCTGAGGGTCCTCTTATAGAGCCAGCACAACACCAGCCTCCTTTCCTGCAGAGACAACACTGCCACAGTACCACTGCAGCTCTTTCCATAGCTCATCCCCACTTACACAGGCAGAGCTGCTGTGCCTCCAGGTGGGTCAGTGGCACAAACCCAGGATCTGCTCCAACATTCCCTTCCCATAGCACTCCCCCCTTCACTCCATGGCATCATGGAGTGGCTGCCACCACCCACAGCCAAATGCAGCTGCTGTCAGACTCCTGCTGTGGTCAGCCCAGAGCCCTGTGTGTCCCTCTGCAATGTATGAATGTCATTTTTAGGAGAGATTATTAGTAGGCTTTGCCTGTCTGTGGTTTGCCTCGAATCTTCGAAGGCAGGAAAGCATGGGGGCAAAGAGCACTAATAGAATTCTTCAGTGTCATTTTAATAGGATCACTGTTTTGTGATAGCTGTTTTTTCCCCTCTTTATCGTTCTCTGTCTTATGCTAGGCTCACTGTTAATACCCTCTGGTGATACTGAATTCTTTCCAAGTTCCTCAAAAAAAAACCAACAACAAAATCCTACCAGCATTAATTACTGTTCCAGGAGGATATCTTTCCTTAAAAATGCAAGGTTTCTCTGAAGCCATCTGTCTGGATTTTCTTCCCTTGGGACAGAGAGAACAGTAACTGGTATTTCCAAAAGGAAACTTGCAGCTCATGTAGATGATACGAATGACCCAGTTGCCCTGGGAAGGAAAGTGCCATCTCCTGTACCGTGTGTTCCATATGGTAGCTATCCACTTTCCTCAGTTAATGAGGCTCAGACTTCTTCATGCTGGTCAAGATAAATATAAAGCTCCCTAGCCCTGAAATCACCATAGTGAGGTTGCCATGGTAAAAAGAAGGAAAAAAAAAAAAAAAGTTCAGATTAGGCTAAAATCTGACACAAAGAGAGACACTGGCACTACACTGAGACACAGAAACATGCCTGTGATGTTCTCAAATTACCTTGTTTAGATTTCTACAGTTTAGATTTTTTTAAACTTCCCATTCTGCCCATTTTTCTAACAAGGTATGTGGAGATTCTGTCTTATGGGAAGATGTTCTGAGAACAGGGCTGGAAAAATGGAGCTTCCTAAACACCTAACTCAAGTGTTGATTATAAGCCATGATAGAAGCAGAAATCCTGGTCCACACACTTGTATTAATGTTTTTTGACCTGGCCAGCAAAAGAAAAGTATATTTCATCCAAATTCTAGATCCGAACTCCACATTTCAGTTCCACTGTTGATAACCAGGCAGTTTAATTACCTCCCAGAGTGATTATCAGGCTGGGTTATTTAAGGTTTAAAAAGCTCTGTGGAGGTTCTAATAACAGAATGTCAGTCACATAGAAGAATAGAGATGTACGGGGTACTCTGCCCATAGTCACAGGCAGTAAACTCCTATGGGCGCTGCATGTACCTGAATCCAGACATCTCCTAGCCCACCATGCACACCCACATTATGCACATGCCCTTGGAGAGCCCTTCTGCTCCATGTGAAAAACACAAATTGTGGATTGTGCCTCACACAGATTAGAAAACTAAATGGCAGAATCCACACCTGGACAGGGCTCTGAAGGAGAGGACAAACGGCGCAGAGGCCAGTTCATCTCAAGGAACTTCACTTACTGCCTGGTAACTTTTTTTTTGTCGTTGCTCTTTACTGAGGGACTATCCACATTCCAAATAACAAGCAGACCATCAAGACAGACGATCCTGAAATCTCACTGAACAGCACTGCAGCTTTGCAAAGCACAGCATTTTAGATGCCAAGACATGAGAAGCCACACATCTTCTTTGAATGTAAGGAGAAATGTCCACCCTGCCACTCTCATTATTAATGAGTATATTGGATACTGTGTGCTCCAATAGTTTTAGGCAAGTCTTCTTAGGCCATTTCTCAGTGTGCCCATCCAGAGTCCAGCTCTGATTTGTAAACTGTCTGGATTTATATTGCTTTCCTCATCATCCTACTTGATGGTGAGGTTGAAGGAATTTTAGCTATAAAAAAAAATATGTCAACCAGCATAGTTTATTCCTCTGTAAACACAGTATCCAAGCAGTACTGTTATGCACAAATGCAGCTTTAGAAAGAAAAGAGGAAGGTGAAGCCATGAAGATGGGCTGGATCATCACTTGTAGCAGAGAGTTAGGACAAGAACCCTATAAGAAACATCACCTTAGAGCTAAAAGCCCTCTTATTCTGCTCAATGACTGATAGACACTGAAAAGCTCCTTGATGGCTTATGTACTGCTGTTCATTCAGGTGAGGGATGCATGACTCAGTTACTGAGAAACACAAAGGACTGTGCTTAGACTTGCATTCACCAAGTCTAGAAATTAGTTTCTGCTAATGGAGATGACAAGTTCTGCTGCTCTCCTGAAGAGCCCTCTCCTCTGCCTCTGCATGGCTAAACAAAGGAGCAAAGCTGCAAGGGGGAGAGGCAGTGGTGGCAGTGGTGTGGCAGCACCCTTGCATATGGCTCAGCTATGGGGAGACTGACTTTGAATGCTGCTGTTCTACAGTAGTGGCTACCAAGGAGTCAGATGTCCACAGCGACTGGGATTAGGTTTTCAGGCCTCTTCCCAAGATGGCTATCTGCTGGTGTGGCAGTCACCCACCCAAACTGGAACATGCAGTTCCAAGCCAGGGTCTTTCCTGAGGCTGCTCAGAAAACCAAAGATCTGTTAAGGGACTCTTGCTTATTTGCATAATCATTTTGGATTAATTCACACCAGTTCCACAGGGGTATACTGGAGAGAGCCCAATGGAGAGCTACAGAGATAATGAAGGGACAGGAAGTTCTCTCTTGTGAGGAAAGGCTCTGGGGATGTTTAGTCTGGAGAAGAGAAGCCTGAGAGGGGATCTTATGAATATCTACATATACCTGAAAGGTGGGTGTCAAGTAGAAGGGGCCAGGTTCTTTTCAGTGGGGCTCTGTGATAGGTCAAGAGGTAACAGCAGCAAGGTGAGACACAGGAAGTCCCACCTCAACATCAGAAAAAATTTCTTCACTGTGAGAGTGACAGAGCCTGGAACAGGCTGCCCAGAGAGGCTGTGGAGTCTCCTTCTCTAGAGACTTTCAATACTCGCCTGGATCTGTTTTGTGTGGCCTGCCCTGTGTGATCCTGCTCCTGGACTCGATGATCCAACCTCTACCATTCTATGATACTATTATAATAATTTTTAAATAAAAAAATTAATATATTTATTCCAAACCAATACAGTATACTATGCAAACATTTTTTAAGTATCTGGGTCTTTTTTAACACCACTGACAGATATTAGCCCTCAGCTGCTACACTCAATACACTTTCGTCAGTCTAGAGGTGTTTCCTCCTGGCAGGGTGCTCTCTACTCTCAAAATCAGGAGAGTCCAAACACTTAACCCATGTAGTTCACCCAGAAAAGACTTCTCTTTATGTAGGCATTCCTCCAAAAGACAAGTCGACCATCCTAGAGAAAGGCAAGGAAATTCTTACCTCAGACAGGGATGACAATGAGGAACTGTCACACTTCAGTCCTGTAAAGGCTTTCACAGATCTCATGCACTGGGATGGGACAGCTCTGTTACAAACAGGCAGAGCCCATTCCTCAGCCTTCACTGGATTTGGATCCAAGTTCTTTCTGGTGACTGAGTTAGACGTGGTGTTTTTGTGAAGGAGATGCTTGGAGCCATGTGTGAACCAAAAGTGTGTATATTCAGCTGTTGTGACCAACACAGTGACAGACTTGTTCTTCCTTAACAACACTGTTGTTGTTGCCTTGTGAAGTTAATGTTATAGACACCATGTTTACATGTAATAATAGTCAGGTCAGAAAGCAGGAAAAAACAAGCTGTTGTCCCATGGGTCAGATAAAGCTGTTAGAAACCTGTGGGACAGATTTACACACACTGGCAGTGAGATGTATGTGTACATACAGCTGGTGTCCAGATCTCACTGTATGGTACTCACACGGACTCCAACCCTGCACACAGCAGAATCGAGCTTCTCAAGTGCTGCCGTTGGTATTTCACTGAAACCAGCAGACTGTCAAAAGTACGCAGGCAGACTATATCAAGCAAAGCAGGAAAGGTCCTTTTTTGTGGCCAACAGTGCCATCTTGTGCAAAACTGCATTTCCTCAGTGCTTGGCACGCTTGTGAGAGGTGGTACTGCAGAAGTTTCTCATCCTTCCTGCCTCTCTTAAAAACTCCAGGATGCCTGAAGCCCTTGAACGGAGAGGTGTACTAAATAGCATCAGCTTGTGCCAGTCTTCAGCCAATGATAACGAGATCTGAACTACTTTCTGTGCTAGAATTTTTTTTTTTCTTTTTTTATTTTTTTTTTAATGTTATGTAGCACTTCATTAAGTATATTTAATGAAAAAAGGCAGCTGTATCATAATTAAATTAATTAAAGAAGGACAAGAAGAACAGAGAACTGCTGGAGAGGGTACAGCAAAGAGCTACAATGAGGTAGAATGTCTCTTATGAGGAAAGACTGAGGGAGTTGGGTTGGTTTAGTCTGGAGAAGACGGAGGGACAATCTTATAAATGCTTATGATACTTAAAGAATAGGTGTCAGGAGGATGGGACCAGTCTTTTTTTAGTAGTGCCCAGTGACAGGACAAGAGGCAATGGAAACAAACTTGAACATAGGAATTTCCATCTAAATATGAGGAGGAACTTCTTTGAGGGTGACCGAGCACTGGAACAGGCTGCCCAGAGAAGGTGTGAATTCTCCATTTCTGGAGACTTTAAAAACCCACTTGGGCATGTCCCTGTGTGACTTTCTCAGTTGAACCTGCCTCGGCAGGAGTGGGTATGTGTGTGTATGTGTACACTAGATGACAACAAAAAAGAAACCAGGAACAATTTCCACCCTTTGTTGGATACAAGGGAGAACATCATTACCAAGGATGCGGAAAAGGCTGAGGTACTTAATGCCTTCTTTGCCTCAGTCTTTAATAGACCAGTTATCCTCATGGTATTCAGTCCCCTGAGCTGGAAGATAGGGATGGAGATGAGAATAATCACCTCACAATACAGGAAATATTAGTGAATGGGAGGATGAAGCCAGACTCTTCTCAATGTCATCCAATGACAGGACAAGAGGCAATGGGAGCAAGTTGGAGCACAAGAGGTTTAGGGTAAATACAAGGAAAAACTTTTTCACAGTAAGGGTGCCAGAGCCTGGAAGAGACTGCCCAGGGAGGTTGTGGAGTCTCCTGCTCTGGAGACATTCCAGACCTGCCTGGATCTGTGCCTGTGTGACTTGGTCTAGGTGATCCTGCTCTGGCAGGGAGGTTGGGCTAGATGATCTTCTAGGTCCCTTCCAACCCCTAACATTCTGCGATTCTGTGAATGACCTGCTAACATTAAGTCTGTGGGGCCAGGTGGGATCCACCTGAGAGTGCTCAGGGAGCTGGTGGAGGAACTTGCCAAGCCTCTCTCCATCATTTATCAGCAATCCTTGTCAAGTGGGGAGGTCCCAGATGACTGGAGACTTGACAACATGATCTGCTCTAATTTTGGTCCTGCTCTGGCAGGGTCTTTGGACATGCTGGTGTTTTAGCTGGGAAAGTGTCCACATGCTTGCTTGCTATTCTACCACCAGGAGAGGTGGAGAACAGGGATGTTTGTGTTTTGTAGAGGTGCTCTTGGTCACCACTGTCTCAGCAAGAGCACTCTGAGGTTGTTAGGCCTGAACAAAGGCCTAACAGCAAAAGGACAAAGAGATGTTTTATCTCTCTTCTTCCCTTTTCTGCATCTACATTCAAACTGGGCCTGCTATGGATAAGCCAGTGAAGTCATTTTTAAGGAACTGTTTTAAAAAATTGCTCTGATATCTCTTTCGGAACACAACACAAATGTTCAGATCAGTAGCTAAGTTTGAAAATGACAGTGTAGTGTTGTTAAATTGAAAGTACCATTTCACCTCTTAATGTAGAGAGAAACCCTATCTGGGCTGGGTCTGTAACTTATGCCAGTTGACATGATGCCACCAGTGGTTAATGCGTCTTGGATCTAAACAGCTTCTCTCATCTCGAAGATTCATAGCTTTTGATGAGCTTATGCTAAAGACACCTTTTTAGCATTAAAATAATACAGCAGTATCTTTCCCTGGCTTGAATTATGCACAATGTCTTTACTGATCGATGGAAAACCTGATTACTGCTTCCATTAATAGGGCACTTACTTGCAGTCTACCCCCTAACATTTCTCTAGGGACCAAAGCATCCATGTTTGTCTGACGTCTTAACTCCTATACACTGAAGTCAGGGATGAAGCTTTCACAATTCTGTAGCAAAATTCTCCTCTTGGTCTGTAATCTAATGCTCTCACTCACTCTGCTATTCTTAGTGGGCAGCCTCCAGCTATATACATGAAGTCCATCCCTTGAGAACAGTGTTTCTCCTAATGTATCCCAACACCAGATATCCCTGAATCTTCTCCATAATGCAAACTCTTGAATTCTTCTTTATTCTCTTCCTCACATCTACCCTCCTTTACTGATGGACAGATTTCTCACTGAAGCCTCTCATCTGAATCCCTTTTTACCCATCTGTCCCTGTTGCCCTTCATCTCTTCCACTCAGGGCTCTCCCCCTTTCACTCTTCTCAGGGTGGAGAAGGAAAACAAGAAGAAACTTTAAGCAGATCCAGGATCATCTTTTTGATCTGGACTTGGTTCACCTCACAGGGATCTGGTTCATATCCCATTCCCCAGCACAATTAACTTTGCTAGATGGATATAATGAGAGAGAATGCACCTCAACTGAAGTAATTTGAGGACCTTACCAGATGGGAAACCCAACTCCATGTTTTGCATGTTTTCCTGTTCTTGCTTCATCCCATCAAATTTTGTACCCTTTTATCACCAGCACTTTCTTGACTTAAAAAAAATAATAATTCATAGAATTATAGAATGTTTGGGGTTGGAAGGGACCTCTGGAGATCATTAAGTGCAACTTCCCTGCTAGAGCAGGGTCACCCAGGGCAAGCCACACAGAACAGATACAGGAAGGTCTTGAAAGTTTCTAGAGAAAGAGACTCCTCAACCTTTCTGGGCAGCCTGTTCCAGG
>VYZU01055482.1:157670-192362 GCA_013401355.1 Ceyx cyanopectus | reverse complement strand
GTGGAGGAACTTGCCAAGCCTCTCTCCATCATTTATCAGCAATCCTTGTCAAGTGGGGAGGTCCCAGATGACTGGAGACTTGACAACATGATCTGCTCTAATTTTGGTCCTGCTCTGGCAGGGTCTTTGGACATGCTGGTGTTTTAGCTGGGAAAGTGTCCACATGCTTGCTTGCTATTCTACCACCAGGAGAGGTGGAGAACAGGGATGTTTGTGTTTTGTAGAGGTGCTCTTGGTCACCACTGTCTCAGCAAGAGCACTCTGAGGTTGTTAGGCCTGAACAAAGGCCTAACAGCAAAAGGACAAAGAGATGTTTTATCTCTCTTCTTCCCTTTTCTGCATCTACATTCAAACTGGGCCTGCTATGGATAAGCCAGTGAAGTCATTTTTAAGGAACTGTTTTAAAAAATTGCTCTGATATCTCTTTCGGAACACAACACAAATGTTCAGATCAGTAGCTAAGTTTGAAAATGACAGTGTAGTGTTGTTAAATTGAAAGTACCATTTCACCTCTTAATGTAGAGAGAAACCCTATCTGGGCTGGGTCTGTAACTTATGCCAGTTGACATGATGCCACCAGTGGTTAATGCGTCTTGGATCTAAACAGCTTCTCTCATCTCGAAGATTCATAGCTTTTGATGAGCTTATGCTAAAGACACCTTTTTAGCATTAAAATAATACAGCAGTATCTTTCCCTGGCTTGAATTATGCACAATGTCTTTACTGATCGATGGAAAACCTGATTACTGCTTCCATTAATAGGGCACTTACTTGCAGTCTACCCCCTAACATTTCTCTAGGGACCAAAGCATCCATGTTTGTCTGACGTCTTAACTCCTATACACTGAAGTCAGGGATGAAGCTTTCACAATTCTGTAGCAAAATTCTCCTCTTGGTCTGTAATCTAATGCTCTCACTCACTCTGCTATTCTTAGTGGGCAGCCTCCAGCTATATACATGAAGTCCATCCCTTGAGAACAGTGTTTCTCCTAATGTATCCCAACACCAGATATCCCTGAATCTTCTCCATAATGCAAACTCTTGAATTCTTCTTTATTCTCTTCCTCACATCTACCCTCCTTTACTGATGGACAGATTTCTCACTGAAGCCTCTCATCTGAATCCCTTTTTACCCATCTGTCCCTGTTGCCCTTCATCTCTTCCACTCAGGGCTCTCCCCCTTTCACTCTTCTCAGGGTGGAGAAGGAAAACAAGAAGAAACTTTAAGCAGATCCAGGATCATCTTTTTGATCTGGACTTGGTTCACCTCACAGGGATCTGGTTCATATCCCATTCCCCAGCACAATTAACTTTGCTAGATGGATATAATGAGAGAGAATGCACCTCAACTGAAGTAATTTGAGGACCTTACCAGATGGGAAACCCAACTCCATGTTTTGCATGTTTTCCTGTTCTTGCTTCATCCCATCAAATTTTGTACCCTTTTATCACCAGCACTTTCTTGACTTAAAAAAAATAATAATTCATAGAATTATAGAATGTTTGGGGTTGGAAGGGACCTCTGGAGATCATTAAGTGCAACTTCCCTGCTAGAGCAGGGTCACCCAGGGCAAGCCACACAGAACAGATACAGGAAGGTCTTGAAAGTTTCTAGAGAAAGAGACTCCTCAACCTTTCTGGGCAGCCTGTTCCAGGCCCTGTCACTCTCACAGTGTAGTTTTTCCTGATGTTGAGGTGGAACTTTCTATGCTTCATCTTGCTGTCATTACCTCTCATCCTATCACAGGGCACAACTGAAAAGAGCCTGGCCCCTTCTACTTGACACCAGATGATGCCTGTGGTGCTTGCAAGTTTCTGTTGATGGTCTTCTTCCATAGAGGTGGCCCTTACAATTGTTCCCCTAAGTACTTGAGGTCAGGAACAACTAAAGCACAGAAAGTGACAGTCAAGTTGAAAAATCCAGGACATCCCTACTTCAGCTTTACATAACAGAAACTATTTGCATATGGACGGATATTTAATGAAGTTTCCCAACACCCCCAGACATTCTGTACTATCTTGCAGAAAGATAAACTGCAAGGAGGCAAGAAGAAATGTTCATTAGCTGGTTCTACTACCCTCCTTGCAACTGAAAGTATTCCCATGGATATTTAGGGGAGTAGGATCGGGATGACTCACATCATAGCAGGAGTATCACTCTGGGGGTAGGCAACAGCCGTGTGGAAAATTAAGACTTTCTCTCACTAGTAAATGTTGTAACTTTTGCATCCAGAAGAAGCATTTTTTTTGTGTTTAAGCTGTCAATATACTAGAAGAAATAATACTTCATATTGAACCAGAAGCTCACAAATATGCCTAAGTACATTAATCTCATTAATTGTCCATTAACATCTGTTACATGGACTGTTCTGCCCTAGATTATACAATTCCTTGCTTATTTAACGTTTGAAGTGTTGAATAGAAACAACCTCAGAATTATTTGATATTTTTTCCTGCCATTTTTCATTAGACCTCAATTCTTTCAGTCAGTTCTGAAAATTAAAATTAATTTGGTGAAATCCTGAAAACATTGGCACGGTGTCAAGAGATAAAAGCTTTAATACATTATATGAAAAAAAAAAAAAAGTCAGATGTCAGTCTCCCACACAAGCCTCCAGAGAGTCTCTTGCTGCTTGGATTTTTATTTTTTTTTTAATGGTTCTGTCTTCCATGGAAGGGAATGAAGCCTTTCTCTGCATCTGAAAATGGACAGACCTAAGAAGTTCAGTGCTTTTCATAATTCTGTGAAGAGCTAAATGCATCAATAAAATAACTTTATGCCTCCTGCAATCCTTTGATGACTGATTTAGCTAAAAAAGATTGAAATGATTAGTGATCTATAATGGGCTGTAATAAGAAACGAGTACAACTGCATTCCAAACATTTGTCAGGGAATAGATTTGTTTTAGCTATGTTGTGATTTAAAAGAATGGAGCAGGGAAAGTATCCCCTCTTTGATCTCAGTGACTGCAAAGTTTCTTTAGACATGATCTGATCATAACAAATATGCAACAAAAGGTTCATACAATGGTGCATTTTCCTTAACCCCTTCGCAAAACAAGAGCTAGTCCAAACTAAGTTACTGAGTCTTCTCATATCCCATTGCTACACAGCCTGTGCAATGGGGAATTTCTCCACATTCCCAGCTATAATGACAAATTATTGTGAACTTAAGTTTATGATACAGGAATAAAAAGTACACCTTAAGTTTAATGGGAATTATCGTAGATCAGAGATACTTTCTTAGTGACCTCTATAAAACCTTTTTTTTTTTTTTTCATATGTCATGCTAATTTATGGCTTAACGTTGTGTGCTTATTCTGTACACCAGTCCTGCAGAGCTGGAAGCATACACCCACAGTGAATCATCTCACCCAAGTTAAACTACTCCCAGCAGTAAGGGCAACCAAATATTCACCTGAGCATATTTGGGAAGGCAGGCTGGGCTGAGCTGAGCCCTGAGAAAGGAGGACATGACCGAAACAAGTCAGGCATGGCACAGTGTGAGGATTCAGCAGATGCTCCTTCATTTCCTCTCCTGCCACTGCAGTCCTGCCAACACTTCTGCCTACATGCAGGTCCCTGACCATGGCTGGATTAAGTACCCATAGAACTGGCAGCTTAACTTGCCCCTCCATTGCCTTGCCCTGTTTGCACAACGCCTGGATCTCCCTCTGCATGAGACATGGCTGTAAAACACCACCCTCCAGGTTTGGCAGGGTTGGGCAAAGGTCAAGTTGCAAGTGCAAGCAGGTCTGCGTGAAGGAAAATCAGAGTGGTGACTTACCAAATCAGGGCAGACTGCCATGGACCTCAGGCAGCTGCTCATGTTAACCCTTTTTATTATTAGTGATTCACTTGCAATCACACACACACACAAAAAAAAAAAGCTCCAGAGTGACTGTCCACTAAAAGCAAATCAACTGCCCCCATCTATGACACAGGATTACTTTTTTCCTGCCACCTGCTAGCACCCGTGCAGGGTGGGACGAGTCAAGGATGCTTTCACAACAGTCACAGGACAGTAGCTCATAGAAGCCTCAGCACTGTTTGTAGGATCACTGACTGACTTCTCCCACAATAGCTGACAGAGGGACCCTTCTCACACCAGCAAGAAGTTAACATTTACCTGACACTAACTGTTGACAGGCTGCAAAAATATTGATAGTGCATTTAGCAACAGTGCCCCAAATCTTGGCAGAGGAGAATTCACACTTTCCAATTATTTTCTTCCTTTCAATTGCCTTGTTCTGCTATGTACATTAACTGCCTGGTTTGGTTTGTTGAGCAGCTGGCTTCTTTTTAAGCTAATGCTCATTCCTCCTTAACTATGTCCTTCCATAGCTTCTGCTCTGCCAAAAGGTTACACAGATCTCATTACCTGTTTCCTGCAGAGACCTAATTTCTACAGAGGCCTTGAGCAGGGCGATACGATTGGCAAGAGAGACTAAGATTACAAGAAGCTGTTTTCCCACTTAGCCAAATACCAAGAACAGAGACCATTTGAAATGATGCTCTGCATGGGTCTCGGCAGCTGGGCAGAACATTCAGCCTCGTTAGAGAGTATTCTTACATCTTCCACTTTCAGTGTGGCATCCTCAAATGGTATCCCCCTACATGTTGCTGCATTAAGAAGCTCAGGCTAAAGATGGTAGAAGTCAAACTGTCTTCATGTCTCCTGAATTTTGGAAGTTTGCTCAATGCTGCCTATTAAATGGCAAGGCAGTCCCTGCAGTGGTCCTGACAACAAGGAACAGGCTACAAGAGTTTATCTCCCCTCCCCTTCCCCTACTTACTTTCCTGGGTGAATCTTCCAAATGGGACTAGTTTGCCTCTTGTAGAGGAAAGACTATTATCTGGGAGTGCCATAAATGTCATTAATAGGCATGTGTTACCTGTCTCACCACAGCTGAGCAGCTTGGGGCAACCACATGCCTATACATAGCCCCAAAGGTCTTCTGGAGCTCCTTTCTCTTGGTGGCCCACAAAATTAGACTATATACAAAAAGGGAAGGCAGGTGTGATTTTAAGTCCCTTATCCAAGGGTTTATACCACCACATGCCAAAAACATCAGCAATTCATTTCTCACTTCCACCTGAGAAGCTCAAACCAGCAACAAGGCAGGATTTCATCCATCGGGCATGAGCCCTTCTGGTGATGGGACACCATGCCATTTAAAATGGCTTACTTTGCAGATTAGGCAACAAGAATCATCATGTCAATGTGGACAGGAGCGAGCAGGAAGCTTTGGAGAAAGATGTGCAGATTTTCTTGAGGGTTTGAGCATTCCCCTTGTGTAAGGGGGCTTAGGCCACATACTCTAAGCTGGAAGCCTCTGGCTAAGGTCCTTGCAAGCTGATGTGGTCCAGTCACAAGATGCACTCTGTCCTTCAGCTTTATCTGTTGATTAGCTCTGTGAGGTCTAGTTAGTATCCTAGGGATGTGTGTTTGACTGAAACACCAGTTCTGATTTAACAAGCTTTGAATCAAGCTCTAGATAAAAGATTCCTCTATCTGTAGGTACTCTGGCTCAAGGTCTAACTGCCAATGCTGTCCTATGCAGCATGCAAAGAGCAGAGGAATACATTGAAGCCAGTCAAGCATAAGACAGTTTGAGGAGTCTTCATCCCTAGATGTTTCCAAGATTCCACACGACAAAGCCCTCAGCAACTCCCTCCCAATGCAGTGGTCATCCTCTTTGAACTCCTCATCTGCTATTGTCCATGAATCACTAATGGTCTTTGACCATCTTCTAGGGCAACTGCAATATTGCTACTCTATGTCTATAGAGGCACTGAAGAAAATGAAAGAGGGAATAACAGACATTAAAAAGGATCCAAAGCATTGCCTACTTGTAAAATTAGATTTCAAATTGAAGTTGTCACAGTAATGATAGATATCTTGCAGATTTCCACCTTGCCTTCCCAGAAGGTTTGATAACCTTTAAATTAAAAACCAGTTGAGATGAGGATGGCAGCTGTCTGCATCACCAGTCCAGACAGCTCCGCTGCAGCAGGCCCAAAGGGAGAGGCTGAGATTCTGCCATTCACTCTACACACCTTTCAGAGGGTTATTTCAGATTAGCTTTAGCCTATCTCTTTGTACCAACTCTCCCTTCAGAGACTACTCCTCTAGATAGTTTCCCCCAAAGGGAACCTAGTCCACATGCTCAGAGTTCACTCCAAAGCACAGTTAAATGAGGACATGCAAAAGACAGCAAAATATGCAAACACAGGCTTCCATGGGGAGAAAGAGTTGCCTTCCTAGACTAAAAAGTTGTAGGTAAGTATTGATAGCATTTGGGATAGTTCAATGTCATGAAAATGTGGTGCTATGTGCAGTAACAATATTCAGGATTTACCAACCTGTATTCTGCTACATTTGGTTTGCTTGCATAACGTTAATATTTTACCTATTTTGCCAAAACATACAGAAGAAAAAAATAAAAGAGACTTAAGTGACAGTCAGATCTCAAAGAGGAAGGTCTACATTGGGACACCTGAAGTTTAAGGAACAGTTTGCCTGAGGAGACAGAGTTCTAGAAAGAAACTTAAAAGTCACTATGATCTAGGACAAAACTAGAAAAACAAGTAATATAAAAAAAAAAAATCACTGCCTATTGAGTGCTGCATTCTGTACCATCCACCCACAGACTCCATCAGCAATGTAACAAAATGTCCTTGGGGCAGCCTTGTTAGCAAAAGCTCTTGGAGCTTGTTCACCCAAGTGCAGACAAATTGAAAGTGTAGGTGGACACTAAATCCAGTTCAAACTAATCAGGCAGCTCTGAGCGTCAGCAGATCTATAATTAAGGTGGTATTTCAGTTCATAATAAGACCTGAATTATTATGACTGTACCTAGAAGCCAGAAGGCTTGAATATAGAAAGAGGTTAGGTCTTCAAACATAATTTTCCCCTCCCGATTTGGCATCAGCATTACTGTAGTAATGCATCACTCCTGATTTGGTGGAAGAAGTCATCAGTTTAAGACTTGAGCACCACTACCTTGTATTTTCTTTCCTAATTATTAGCAGATAATGTGGTACAGGAAGCTCTGCCCCTGTAAAAGGCAAAATACTGCTGCTAAGTGAAAGGGGGTTCCAGACTTAGCAGGTGCAAGATGCTGGACATCACCAAGGCCCCTTTCAATATCCCTGGGGTTCCAGATCACAGCCAGGTGCTGGCCCCCCAGCCAGCACACTTCTGCAAAGGACCATATGCCACCTTCAGCAGCAGTCACATCATTGATCACCTTCCCTGGCTCTCTGCACAATCCAGGCTGTTGGACATCTACACCCAATGGGCTAAGAGAAGGCCCAATGAAGTGCTATAACCAATTGCTCAAGACCAGATATTTAAATTTGATTTATACAAGCTAAGCTTGTCAAAAACAATGCACTTAACGCCACTTCGTATTTCAGAATTTACAGAACTCAACAGTTTACTAAGAAAATAACATGAGACCTCTGTTTCTATAGATGTTTATATTTTAAAACTTTGAGTAAGATTTACTCAGGCTTCGTAATATAAAATGTCTTTCAGGATCTTAAGTAAAGCTGAAATAAGGTGTTGGGTTGGTTTTTTTTGTGGGTTGGTTAGTTGGTTTTTTTTAGTAGTTTCTAAATAACTGTCTTGAAATACTGCTCCTCTGGGGTCAGGAAGATCTGATGGGCATCTCCAGTGCTCTAGGTAGGAACACCACCTACAAGTGTACTGTATCAATCTTCGTGCCTTTGCAGGAGTTAGTCATCCTCTGAATCACTCTCCCCACTGGCTGGAACACATGCCCTGATTGAGGACATCAGCTGATCCTGGATAGGTTTCCTGGGGTTCTCCTCCAGGTCTGTCTTGATGGCACCCGACTCTGAAATCTTCCACTCCAATTCTGTGCAGAGTAAAACAAGAGAGACCCACAAATGCAGTGGAGCACACTGGAAAAAGCCCACTCTTTCCTCTCCAGCTGACTTTCTCTTATCACCTTGCCAACACTAACTCCAAAAACAGGACCCTGCTCTAATTCCTCTCCTCCTCTTCCACTCCCAGATCCTAGCCCCTGCCCTGTCTCCTGCACCCATTCCACCTGAGCCCCCCCCATTCACAGTCACTAGCACTGGCACAGTTTTTAGTCCCGGGTGCAGAGCTCAGGGTACTGCTCTGCAGCCCCCTGGTGGCATCCCCAATGCCTCCCTGCTTCCTTTACAACCGGGACTGCAAGAGGTGATTGATACAGAGCAGCAGATTTAGAGGCAACTCTCCCAGTGAAGATTAGTTCCCACTCTTCATGATAAGGGCAGAAGGCAAGTTTGCTCACCTGTCACTGGTGAAGGAGTCAAGTACTGCTCCCATGCTATAGCCATCAGATACCAAATTCATCCCAACCAAAAGAAGTAGGGAATAGATTTGCCAAGGGGCAAAAACACTGTAGCAATTCCATGTATACATCTGAATTACAAGAATTTTTCCATGATGTACTCTGTAAAGGCAATTCACACCTTTCCCACTGTGTCATGTGCTGATTATTGGTTCCTTAGCAAGACAGCAAGGGAGATTCCACCATCAGTACGCATATTACCACACAGACCCAAATTGGATTGCTTTCCCAAAGCGGTAGAAAGTCAATACAACACATTCAGTTGAAACCTTTCTTCTAGCCCTGCTAGCAAACCTATCATTAAATCTAATTTTCTTCAGATATTACAGAGTAATGAATATAACCTCACACTTTCTTTCATCTTCAATTGAAGTAACTCGGGCTTAGGGGAGAAGGAAGAAATGAAAGAGAAATGCAGAATTTCAATGCCCAGCTTTCTGTGATGAATGAATTAAGAAGGCTCAGTCACCTTTAGGTCACCTCAAAAATCAATTATTTATGTGCTAAAAAATGGGAGAAAGCTAACTGGAAGTTCTACTATCACTCCACTGCTCACTTCAGTACATAATTAGGTAGCTGCTGTAGTTAGTTAGCTATTCTCAAATCAGCCACCTCTCAGGTGAGCTTCACCCCTTCTAAGGGTACAAGGCAGGGAAGCGTTTTCTACAGTTCATGCTCAAAATATCCTGTAAACTTCAGGGTTTTACTAAAATTATTTTTGCATCCTATCCTAGTATAGGCAGTGACATAACTCAGCAGGGACCTTGAAATGCTGCTTAATTGTGGTTCACTTCAGATAAAGATGCCCTTAAAGTCTGACCCTGGAAAAGGGTGAAGGCATCTGGATCAATATCCCTACTCAGAAAGCTGATGAGCATCCTTTCAAGTCAAGTAAAATCCATTAGGTTACATCTGAGTCACATCTGCTTTCCAAGAAGAGCCTGCTTCACTGCTGACCTGGTCTTTTAAGCAGCACTGTAGATTACCATCCCTGACCAAACACCTCCAAACTGCAGCTTTCAGTGAAGAGCCATGCTGCTCTGCATTACTACCCTCACCTCCAGCTCATCATGCTGGCAATGCTGTGTGTCCCAGCTACTGAAATGGGCAGGCAGAAAAATCAGTCTGGGGAAAACTGTGATCTGCAGGAAAGGTAACAGCCTCTCCCCGTCCTGCCCTGTGCATCCTGAACCATGGAGGGAGGGGTTTAAATGTGCTGTCAACTCTAGGAGATGGCAAGAGGAAAAGAAAGCAGCCCAATTACAGGCTAGCAGCCCCATCTGGACAGATGGGAAGGCTGTCTCTAATGGTTCATGAGAGCCTGTGCATCAGGTACAAAGGAATTCCATTGGCTTGGACATGAAGCAAGAAGCTCTGTGATGCAATAGTCAAGCCCCAGTTATCAAGTGCACAGCTTATCAAGTAACTGTGGGCAAAGTGAGTGACTCAGGTAAAAGAGCCCCCAAGAATGTGTGTGGGTACTATTTAGCCTTCAATAAAGTCAAGGAAGTTTGTTTCACCCAATACAATGTGAACACTTGCACATAAGTGAGATTAATATCTGCATGTTGGTCTACTTGGCCAGTCATAGCTTTTACAAGATAGCCCTTAGTTGCATGTTGCTGAGCCATAAGGGTGTAGAAAACAATAAAATCAAATACTGAAAAGATAAATATGATTTTTAGTAGTACCTAGTACCTCACTACCTTTAGTAGTACATAGTACCTCATTTTTCCTCCTAAGCCTCATTTCTCTCATTCCCAGTTTTTCTATTCCTTTGGAAGACCAGAGATACAGATACTCACCATCTCTTGTCAGGTTCATGCCACCAAATACCAAAGGTCCAATGAACTGAGCTCTGATGTCTCCCTCCAGGTAGACGAATATCGTAGGCAGGTTTTTATCAGGGTAGTTGGGAATGCAGGTGGTAGAGATGGCTTTGATGAATTTCACATCTCTGAACTTTCTTGCAAGGCTGCTCATATGTTGATTTATTAAGGCACAGAGTGGAATTCTGTGAAGGAAAGTAACAGACACACATAAGGGGGAAAAAAAAAAAAAAAAGACAAGTGAGAGAGTAATCTGCTCCAGAAAAAAAAAAAAAACCATCAAAAATGCCAGCTCAGTAAGTAGCATTTATGGAAAATGTACCAGAAGCAACTTCTGCATTCTTTTTGTTGTCCAATATTCCATCCATCAAAGGAAGTCAGCAAGACCAGAGGTTTTATGGGGCTTTTTTGTTTTAAGGTATCAGCAATACAACCTCCCCCTTGATCATACACAGAATTTGGTTTATGAATATATGATATTTAGAAATTGCACAAACAAGGGCAAAATAGAAAGTAGTTCCTGCAAGAATGTACACAAATGACAATGAACATCTGTAAGGCCATTAGAGACAATGAACAAAGCCAAGTATTTGCAACCCTTCCCAGAGAATTCTAGCAACTTATCAAAACTTTTTGACAAGTTTTTCTATCATGCTGACCAGACTGGAAACCTTATTCACCCATTTTTTAATGCCTGTAAAAACCAGGCTAAAGACACACAGCAACCCTTCTAATGCACACCCCCTGGCACTTTATCCAGAATAATTTCTAAAGCTTGGATATTTCAGTGGTAGCACCTACCTGTGGTAGCTGTACAGCACAGGTCAAGCTCTGCTGCATACAAGAAAGATATTGAGGTGTTTGAGCAGGTCCAGAGAAGGGCAACAAAGCTGGTGAGGGGGTCTTAGAGAACATGCCTCATGAACAGCAGATGAAGAAATTGGGATTGTTAATCTAGAGGAGGCTGAGGTGAGACCTTTTAGCTCTCTACAACTACATGAAAGGAGGTTGTAGTGAGATGGGAGTTAGTCTCTTCTCAATAATCAGTAACAGGATGAGAGGAAATGGTCTTAAGCTGCACCAGGGGTGGTTTAGGTTGGTACAATTTCTATATTGAGAGAGGTGAGGCATTGGAAGGGTGGCCCAGGGAGAGGGTGGAGTCACCATCCCTGGAAGGGTTCAAAAAACATGTAGACACAATACTTCAAGAAATGGTTTAGTGGTCATAATGTTGGATAGATGGTTGGACTTTTATGATCTTGGAGGTGTTTTCCAACCTTTATGATTCTACAAAAAAGTCACTTTGTGGTAACACTGTCTTAAACTCAGCAGTCTTGACTCAAAAGGGGAAAGATTACTAATACGATTTTTTATTTCTTAGAACTCCAGAATCCAGTTCCTTAATTTCCACAATTTCAAAACTACACATTTGTTGACAATATATTTATCTATTGACAGTGAAAAGCTTAAAGGCTAAAAAATAAATAAATAAATCTTACCCTTGTTTGTAGAGGTGCAGGACTACCCATATACCTTTTCCAGCTTTTGTAACTTCTTGAACATAATCTTTCCCCGAAATCTCCAGAACTTCCCCAAATTTATTCTTTATTTGAGCTGCTTTCATTTCTGCTAACCTTTGCTGTCTGAATAACAAGGAATAGGAAAGAAATCTTGAAAATAGGTGCATTTTTGATAGAACACCACTTAAAGGAGCAGGTTGAAACCTAGACTTCAGAAGCACATCACAACCTTCTTTAAACCCCAGAGTAAAATACACAAGTTGACACAGTGAACAGATGCTCTCATATTTGCTTCACAAGCTGAAGCCCCCAACATGCAAGAAGTAAAAATACGTTTAATGAAATTATTTTTCTTTCTACCCTCAGCAGACACTTCTTCTGCAGATACTATAATACCAAACTAAATGGCAAAAAACAACCCAACCATGAGATGGTAAAGAGCTAATGGAAAGCCAATACTGTAATTATGTAAATCTGTAGCACCTTAATCTCTTTCATACAAAAATGGAGAAATCTTGGAGGTGATTTTCAAGGCCCTCAGAATCCCCAGCCATGCACTCAGCAGGTGCACATTATCTGCAACGTAATTTTCATAATTTTGCAGAGATAAAGGATACTGAATTTAAACCCAGTTATCCCATTAAAGAAATTCAGAGGCTCTAAAAGAGACCAGAAACACAATCCATTTTTTCTATCATCAGGCCTAAAAACATCCTTCAACAATTATCTAACAGCATATAAAAGAAAAAAACTCCAGTTTTCATTAAAGCCAAATTCTGCATGCTGCTCTGACCTGTACATTTCAATAGCTTTCTCATCTTCCTCATTAAATTCATCTTCATTCTCTTCTAGTTCTTCCAGAGTCATGTCCTCATAAGTTTTCACTAGAATGAAGGAAACATCAATTCAAGGATTCATCATTCAAGGATTAAAACTAATCAGCTTTTATTAGTTCAACATAATTTATTTACTTTAAGGACAGATTAGCTGCAGGAAATAGGGTCTTTTTGAAGTGCTGTTGTTACTGGATTTATTAAAAATATTATATATTTTAGACATATGGATGGAAAGACAGTAACTTAAATAACTCTGAGCTAAAGGCTGCCTAGACTAGCACATGAGTACCTGCAATAGCTTTCAGGTTTGGTGGCTGCAGCAAAGATGTATCTAACACACAGAGACAAAACACAGTGGGGATGCCTGAACAATGGAGGAAACCATAGGACAGGTAATGTCATAAGATACTTGCACATTCACATGGCAGACTCCTTTCACAGTGTTCTTATTTCAGTTTTCAAACATTTACTTCTATAAAAAGTATGGAGCTGACATAAAGAGCAAAGCTTTCCTGTGCTGAAAGAACCCATGTGTTCAGGAACATATTTGTTTGGTACTGTTGACAGCTGTTCACCCCATAGGAAAAGCAGCTGTGGTACCCCTCACAGACATAGAAAAGGCCATATTGCTTTATGGGCACATAAACATTACTGCTGGACCTTTCTTTGTACAATCTTCTCCCAGGAACCATCCCAAGACTTGTCCTGCTGTTGGCTGATCACACACCAAGAGACTTCTGAAGAATGGCAAGTTGCTCCTCTTCCTTTGCACGCTCCAGCTCCTCCAAGTTTTCCTTTGGAGGAAGGATACCTTTCTTGCGCAGGATGTCATTCCATTCCGTGTCTTCATTTGGGTCCTAGAAAAGAACAAGGAACAGATGATGTACATTCAAGGTGAACTTTCTTATTTCCAGAACTTAACCTGGGCAAGTTTTTCAACAGATACAGAACACTGCTAAACTGCTGTCTGGAGGGTGCTAGAGAGATACAGTGTGGATCCTCTTGATGTCAGTGCTTCTTTCCAGACCAGTACTGTGAAGAGTGACTTTATTTTACTCTATTCCACTCACAGCACACACAGGAGGTCTTGGTAGGGTGCAAAAGTTTAAAGCATTGTAACCATCATTGCAGTGTAACCATCATTGCAGCTCTCATGAGGCGAAAAGGGAGGAAATCAGCTGGGTGACCAGGAAGCACACTGGCCACAGCTCTCACACACAGAGCCTCAAGTAGAACAGTCCATCAGATCAGTGGCTGTTACATCAGGAAGTGCTGGTGAGAAGACACACAGGCTTGGAGACCTAATTCAAGATATACAGAAGGTATCCTTGGTAGATGAGTCAGTGTGACTATACAAGTGCTTACAAAGAAGCAAGTACAGTATCTGCCAGACAAGCTTATTGCTAGAGAATCAGATCTAAATCTACATCCAGACTGTCCCTCAAAGTTAAAAGGAGATTTTACTGTGAAATATCCACAATAATCCTGCAAAAAAAGGCCAACAGGCACCCACATAGTGTCAAGAAGTTCAGCATTTTTTTCAAGTTAGATAGCCTTTAAAAAAAAAATAATAAAAAAAAACAGTGATAAGCACTTACAGACTGATTTTGCTTCCTTAGTACCACGACCTAAATTAACTTTGAAAGCCGAATATATCACCTACTGCTTTGCTATGGCTTATATCTAGCTTACACTGACCTGTTCAAGACTGTATCACATTTCTAGATCAAAACACAGTAGTTCTGGTAAAGAATAAGGATAAAAAAGCCAACCAACCAACCAACCAACCAACCCCAAACCAAAAGAGTAACAGCAAACAGCACACCAGATTATTTTTTGATTTTTGTTGGTTTTTGGGAGGAGTTCGTTTTTGGTGTGGGGTTTTTTTGTTTTTGCTGTTTTTGTTTTGTTTTTGTCTGTGGTAATTTTTCCTTCAGCACAGCATTTCACAGCATCTGCTGTGGTTTATCACCCATCTGCTTACTACAGGAGGGAAATAAATACCGTACTCAGGGGGTGGGGAAATAATATACATATATATACCTATAAAAATAAAACCACCACAAAACCAAGCTACGGAACTTCATAACAAGACCGACGTATGGCAGACACCTCTGCTCTCAGAATGGGGGCGGAAACCGGGCTGCCCCTACGCAAAGGCAGCTCCGCCGGTGTGGGCGTCCCGTGGCTACCGGCCGGCCGTTGATAACCGGGCACGGTGCCCGGCCCCAGCTCTTCGCTCGGACGAGAACCCTCCGCAGCACTAGCCGCACAAGGGAACTCCCCCCAACAAAGCTGCTCACCTGCATCCTGCCGGCGGGGCCAGAGGCCGGGGCCCAGTCCGCAGAAGCGACAGCGGCTGCTCCTCCTGCTACTGCAGGAGCAGGGCCAAGGCAGGGACCGGTCCCGTTCCGGCGTGCGCCGCGCGGCACGGTACGGCACGGCCGGAGGAGGCGGTGCTTCCCGGCGGGGCGGGCACAGCGTCACTGCCTCTTCCTTTCCACACCGCCTAATAAGGCCGGTCCCAGTAGCTTAGGGCAGTGCGAGCTGGTGAGGCGGAGTTTGGCCAAGGGAGCTGGTGGGGGAGCTGCGGAGAGAGTGTGCTGTTCCGAAAGCAGCGGAGCTAGAGCGCTCCGGCTGGATGAATTCACAGGTTTCACTTCTTGCTGTGGGTCTTTTTCTTCCTCTTCTGCTCTCTTCATGCCAGCACCTCCCACAGGCGTCGCAGTGACGGTTTTGAAAAGGTCCAGGTCCTCCCGCTGCATCCGCAGGAGTCCGGCCACTGCTCCTGGCGGGGATCTTGCTTCGTGTCCCGCGCAGGGAGCCTTGGCGCACACACCGGGTTGAGAAACCATCCCCCGCCTCCTCGGTCTCCCCCCGAGCTAGCGGCGTCGCTACTCACTGTTCCCTTTCTGCAGTCAGAAGGGTGTGGGTGCCTCATGAGGCAGCCCGGGCTTAACATGCACCGGTTCCTCCAGCAACCGCAGTGGGTACCCCACTCATCCCCGGACTTTCAAGCAGCAGTCCCCGTGTCCCACCGTTGTGGAGGGTTTTCTCACAGAAAAAGGTCATGATTTAATGTCAGTGAACAATCCATGTTGATGAGCCTAGTGAAGGAGCTGTGAGAAACTAACTTTGTAGCTAATTCTGAAGAGGCCTTCAAGTACTGCTAAGAGATTCCTGCCTTCCTCCCTCGGAATGTAGAAAATAGAACTCTGTCCACCTGCAAAACTTTGCCTGAGAAACTGCTAGCTTCGCACGGGGGGAGTTATTTCTATAGCTCTGCTGTTTGACAAATAGTAAAGATGTAAACACGTTTTATTTATAGAATCACTATAAAGGTAGAAGGGTTTGTTCGCTTTTAGGATCACTATAAATGTAGAAAGGTTGTGAATAAAGGTGAATGCATGTTGTAACTCATATTGGGTCGTCTGCGTGCATCTCCAAACTCCCCTCCGCACACCGTGAGGGTGTTCCATGGCCCTGAAGGGGTTTCGTACCAAGGCTCTTCACACAAGTTACGAGTCTGCATGAACCCAGCGCGGTTCTCTGTGAGCCGTGGCCCTGCCCGAAGCCCGTCTGAACAGAGCTTTAACCCAAGTACCATTCAGCTGGAGAGATGCCCCTAACCTCTCCTCATACCACTCAAACCATCATCATCAGCTTAGAAACTACACAGTAAGTCACAGAGGGCCGAGCAGCAGCTCCCAGGTGGTACAGCTTCGCAGTTATCATAATCTATGGAACTTTTTCTCATCCACACCCTACACCCTCATCATAAGAGCTCAGCCAGGTTTGCAGTGCAGCTCTGCTCTTGCCTTTTTCATCGCTGCTTCAGCAAGCACGGTGAGGGATATGAAATCATGTAATCTAAAAGCAGCCTGCTAAAGAGCCTGCTCCTAAAGAGCCTGCTAAAGAGCCTGCTCCTCCCCACTCTGGAAAAGAGTGGAGAGGAGTGGAGAACAAAACAAGGAATTTGATGCGAGGTTGAAAATCTTGAAACATATTCTGAAATGTTTGTTTCAGAAGTGAAAAACAGTGAGTTACTTCCTAGCACCTTCCAGTACTTCTTTCTCATCTGAGAAAGGGCATTTCTGTGGGTCAGCTGTGCTAGAACTAGTTCATTGGCATCCTTGCAGTGGTGGCAGCAGAGATGTGAGCCCCTTTCTTCCTGCCCAGCCCTGGGTGGCTTATCCTTGTTGGATGGTATGGCTCCATAGGGCATGCAAGGGAAGCAGTGTGGCTATGAAATGTGGAATCCCAACCAGGCATGGCCTCAGTTTCTCAGGCTTACCAGCCAGCATTCTGGAGCTACCAGAAACCTGAACACATAAACCAGACTGGGTACTGTCATAGATACACCCCAAATAAATTGTCAGCTGTAGCAAACACTTCACTAGTAGCATTCAAATACTGTTGGTGAGTTTTGGGGCTCTTCTCTGCCTTAGTTTTTCCTCTGTAACTCTTCCCTTTCCACTTCACTAAGCCTCTTTTTTTTTTTTTTTTTCTGTTTGCATTTCACCCTGCTTTATTTCTCCACTGGTTTCTCTACTTATTTTTCTTTTCCTGTTCTGTTAAAAACTAAAAAATAATAAAATTAAGTTATCAAATGTATATTACCTATTCTTATCAGACCTAATTATTATACTTCAAATATTGTTAGGATTGGGTCATAGCCATTTAGCATTACAAGAAATTTGCGTCTAGATAGTTACTTTTATTTTCTTTTTCTGAGCCTCTCAGAAAGAATCACTCAGCAAATGCTGAGGAGTGGGTTGAATGTGGTGACTCAAATCCATTTGTAGTATAATACCACCACATTCTTTAAAGACGGGCACCTCTGCTCTTTCAAAGAATTGAGCAGACATTGACCTTTCTCCTCAAAGACATGCAGCAGAGGAGAAGGCAAAAGGGTCTTGCACCCACCTCCCCCTCCTTTTATGCTCTAGCCCACTGGTCAGGCCAGAAAAGGGGACCTCCATTCTGAGTCCCCAGAAAAACACCCCCACCCAAGCTGCCAGCAAGCCTTAAGAATGTGTTTGTTCTGGGCACACAAAGAAATGACTCTGTCTTTGACCTGACAAGAGCCTGAAATGGAAAATCAGCAGGCCTGTTAAAATACATTACAATATCATGGGCATCCCATTAACAGGTAAATATCCTGAAGCATTCTGGGGCAATTATCCTGTGCTATCTGGTTTACAGAAGTGGAGGCACAGCCACTTCTGCATCTGATTTAAAAGGAATGGGTAGCTGCATTTTGAGAGGACATCAGTCATAGTGAGTATTCGGACATGTGGAAGGTGCCACATATCTGTCTCCCAGGGCTCTGAGGTTGAGGAAGTCTCAGTCTCATGCAGCTTAGAATAACACTCATCCTTGGGGGGAAAGTGGTTGAGTGATAGATGGAGCCACCGATATAGATACTGTGAGAACTTTAAATCAGAAACTAAAGGGCTAGGGCATCTTCCAGTAGGGCAGCATGGGACGTAAAGTTTTGGAGATCACAGTTTTGGAGTCTTCTTCAGGCACTCCAAAGTCTTTTAGTTCTGACCATGGTTAGTACTACAGAACCAAAGGCTTAAATGTTGGTGCCAGTTTTGCTGTCTGAATATTTTGTCAGAGCCTGGGCTTTCAGAAGGACCTGCTGCTTTAATAGTTATATTCGATGGCTGAAATACTACTCACATCCATGGCCTTTGTATGTTGCTGGTTGGAACCTATTATGCACATAATAAAACAAACACAGAAAGGGCATAAGCAGAGAGCATGCACTAATTTCTGAAAAGATGTTAAAAAAATATTAATTTGCCCAGGTGAATTATGAGAAACTAGCCAAGGACCATTGGCACCAGAACCCCTCTGTTCCCACAGTAAACCTGGAGCCCCATCTTAGGGCAGAGAATTGTCAGAAGAAGGGGCAGAAGCCAAAATCTTAGGAGCAGCCCCATCACATTACTTGATGGGGCTCAAGCACAATGCGAACAAAGCATAATGCTGGGAGAAGAGACCGACACCCACCTAACTACAACCGCCCTTTAGATAGATGTAGAGAGCAATAACGTCTCCTTTCAGCTTTCTCTGCTCCAGAATAAACAACCCCAGCTCCCTTAGCTGCTCCTCATAAGACATTTTCTCCAGATCCTTTTACCAGCTTTGTAGACCTTCTTTGAACTTGCTCCAGCACCTCAGTGTCTTTTTTTATCATGTGGCACCCAGAACTGAATCCAGTGCTCCCACTGCAGTCTCACCAGTGCCAAGTGCAGGGGCATGATCACTGCCCTGCTCCTGCTGGACACACTGGTTTTGATTCAGGCCAGGATACCAATGGCCTTCTTGCCCACCTGTCTCATATTCGTCTGTCTGTCCACAGGCACCCCCAGGTCTGACAAGCAGCTTTCCAGCCACTTGTCCCCAAGCCTGTAGCATTGTCTGGGTTGTTGTGACATCCTCTATTAAACACATCTAGCTTTTCCTGAAAGTTTACACAGGCTTATGTGTGGCTGCAGGGTGGCTGTCAAACTCAAGGCATCCCATTGCTCCAGATGCAGCAAGCTTGGGAACAGCTTTTCTGTTGTTCTTCTAAATGGAGAACAACCAGTGCATTCATTTGTGCCTTTTATATGAAGTCTTAAGACTGTAGAAAAGATAATGCCCAATATTCAGGGACTAATTTGGGAGAACTCATAAATTCTTCCAATTCTGATGCCTTGCTGCAGCTGTGAAGCCTATTTTGTTATTTTTTGTTTTTTTATTTTTTATTTTTTTTAAGATACATTATGCATGCTTTAATGGAATACTTTCAGTCTTTAAGTTTAAAAATGCAGTTTCAGATTAAAGAGACAATAAAGCATACATTCAGTCTTCTAGTATAACCTCAGCTCTCTTCATTACTAGGTTGTGCACCACTGCTGCAAATAAATACCTTGCTAATATGTGAAGGCTCTCCCAGCAAACTCTGCTCCTGTTTCCACCACTGCTGCCAGCTTCACCTCTTTCTCAGTCTCTCCTTCAGCTCTCCATCATGTCACAGTTTATGCACTTCCTTCACTTCAGGGGGTAAATTGCCTATTAACTAGCTAACACTCATTGCCTATTTTGAAACTATTGCATGTTGGAACTACTGGAAATAATTGTTATCTTCATACAGGCAGCTGATTAGATTGCCAAATGAGGGTTTATATGAAAAGAGTGCGTGGGAGAGAACAGCAGAACTGTTTCCAGCATCATGATGAGAAGTGTTCTCTTTCCAGCTTGCTCCCACTGTCCATGCAGTTTTCATTGCAGTGCTGTGTGTAGCATCTGTGAGAACATTTTTGCCAGCAGCATCATGGTGGGGTTTCTTAATCATTCTACTCCCAAAAAATATAAGTTCACTTAAACTCATCTAGTAACCATTTTAACATTTATTATGCCTGCAACAACTTGGCAGCTGGGGAGAGGACTCAGTTAAACTCAGTAGGGAGGTTTTCCTCTCCCTCTACACTGCCCTAGTGAAGACCATATTTGGAATACCATGTCCAGTTTTGGACTCCCTTATTTAAGAGAGACAGGGATCTACTGGAAAAAAAAGTCCAGTGGAGAGCTACGAGGATGATTAAGGGACTCGAGCATCAACCCTATGAAAAAAGACTGAGGGAACTGGGGCTCTTTAGTCTTGAAAGGACAAGACTGATAAGGGACCTTATTAATATCTATAAATATCTGGAGGGTAGGTGTCAAATGGAAGGGGGCAGTCTCTTTTCTGTAGTGCCCAACAATAGGACAAGGAACAACGGGTATAAACTGGAGCATAGAAGGTTCCACATCAACATGAGGGGAACTTCACTGTGAGAGTGACCTGTAATAGGCTGTCCAGAGAAGTTGTGGAGTCACCTTCTCTAGAGACTTTCAAAACTTGTCTGGATGTATTCCTGAGCAACATGCTCTGGGTCACCCCTACTTTTGCAGGAGGGTTGGACTTGATGATTTCTAGAGTTCCCTTCCAGACCTAAACATTCTATGATTCTATGAAGCTCTTAGAAATGTATGACCATAGAATCATAGAATAGCCTAGGTTGGAAGGGACCTTAGAGATCATCTAATCCAACCTCCCTGTCATGGGCAGGGACGTCTCTCAACTAGACCAGGCTACACAGACCAGTGAAGCATTAAAATGTGCAGGCTGACTCTGTTATCTCTGTGCTCTGATCTCCCTCGAAAGCAGGGAATGGGGGACCTGGTTACTAGGCTGCGTTAGATTTTAAATGTATTTTTCAAAGTGGTAGACCAAGAAAAAACATTCACTTCACCAACTTGCTAGGTGTGTCCTTTGTCGGAGTGCAAGCTCTCTACTTGCCAAGCCAAGAAAGGCACAGACATATTCTCAGGTTTTGCTTGCTCTGGGTGTACCTCTCTTCTTCCTAAGCACCACAATTTAGGTGTCTCTCTATACATGCCCTTGGTCTAGGAGGTTTTAATTAAGCTGTCTCAGGCTCAATTTGGCTACTATACTTTCTTTAGGATTTGCTGCTATCAGTCCAAGGTGTTAACAAGGTCTGTCCTAGAGCTGTGTCATCCCAGCCCCTTGCTTTGTACCACATGTTCAATCTAAGGCTCTGAACTTCCACTTCTGATTACCTTCCTTGTATCTTCCTGATGGGCATAAAAGGCTGTCTTTGGTGAAAAGACAATGGCAGCAAAACTGAATCACTGTTAAATAATATCCCTGAAAACAACTGAATGCTTCATCATCACTTAATACTCCAAGTTAAAGCATTAGTCTGAGAAATTCAAAGACACAAGCATTGGGACTCCTCATGTGTTTAAGTTGTTTCTCTTTGAAGATCACTCTCTTCAGATAGATCTTCCTTCTTCTGGAATCATGGCAAAAGACACAGAAACTGGTGATGCCATGTCTTCTCTTTTAACACAGATTACAAATTTAGTACTGGTCCATGGTAGAAGTAAGTATGCAAATTATTAAGAATTTAAGAAGGGGTCTAATTATCCTTCCACATCCTGCATCTGTTTTCCTCCCTGAATCCATACTTTTTTTTTAGTTATTAAAAAAATAAAATGACCCTTCCACATCCAGGGGGTTTTTACTTCCACTGTATTAACAATCTACAATTTATCTCAAAGGAAACTTGCTCTGGTGCCTGTTTCAAACCATGCTCCTCCACAGAGCAAATCCATTGCTCTATATGTCTGTACCAGGACACTCTGTGCCAGGGAAAACAGAGGAGGAAGGGCTAAAGTAGAAGTTGTTGCTGGGAGAAATAGTGCTGAAATGGTAAGAAACTAGGAAATGGGAGAAAGGAGATAAAAATGCCGTCAAAATAGAGACACATAAACAGTGGAGAAAAGAGCAACATAAATATCAGCAGGAAGCAAACATAAAATTTAGTGTGTAAAGTACCATTTCATGATAGAATAAAACAAAACAAAGGATAATTCCCTTTGTGGCAGGAATTTACTGGGTGATGTTCTTTCATTTATGCTATAAAGGTTGTCAAGGAAGGTGAATGTCAGGGTACTTTTCAGCTACTCTGGCTCTACATTTATACCTGCTGTCCCATTACCTACTCAACAGGACCTCTGATATATTCCAGACATATTCTTCCTTCCACAGCACTTTGTTAAAAGTGAATGCAGATCATTAAGCGTTGTAATAGCCCTGGCAGGGGCCGCCAACAGATCAAATGTCTGCTGCTGAAGAGGAAACAAACATAGTTATGACACTTCACTGCTGCCTTGCAACACATCATCAGAGAAATTATAGATACTCAGAAACCTGGGCTTAGAACAATGAGAAAAGTTTGGGGTTTTTTTTGTCATTAGAGAGGTCACCAGTCTGAATGGGACAAATGTGGAACTGGGTTTTGGCATCTGCTTTTGCAAAAGAGACACTGAGAAGTACTTATACATTTACTGGAGTAGGTCTAATTACAGTGATAAATAATGATGCATTAAGGTGAGAAAATAATACCTTTGAGGTTAAATTTAAATGTAAGGATAATTACTCTCACTTGATTATAAGGCAAACTCTGTTAAATATTACTAGTTTGTTAGAGTAACTAATGTCATTATATATTCTAAACACGAAGATTGGGAACAAATTTAAACAAATATCCAGACCATCAACATTGGGCTTCCTTGGAAGGTTGGCATTTTGTTCAGGTTTATTAATAGATATTCTTGAGGATTTTGAAGCTATTTCTGAACAGAAATGTACTGGATAGCAAAGCAAAACTTTGAGGCCAAGTAACCATACCCTTATTTCACAAAGGAGAAGCTGAGTCATGTAGAAATGTACCACTTTGTAGTGTACATGCTTAATTTCATAGCCACAGGCAAGCCTCTGTCCAACAAAGCACACTGTAAGTATGGAAATCATGCCCGTAGGTTGTTCACTGAAATGTCGTTATACATCAAGAGAGCCAGAACTAGAGCTCAGACATCTGATTTCCCATTTTATGCACTCCCTACTCAGCTGTTTTACTCCCTTCAGTTTTTGGCCTTCCTCCCAATAAAACATTTATGGCAGCACACCATTTGCTTGCTTATCCATCTGTCCTCATCTATTCACTTCTGAAGCTGCTGAGCAGCTCTAGGCAAAGATGATGGAGAGCTGAAACCACAAGGCGGTTCCTGACAGTTACATGGAAACAGGTAGGTCTGTAAAAGAAAGAGCCCCAGTGTAAGCCCTGACTGAAAGAAGGGCCACATATGAAATGATACTACTGAAATAGTAATAAAAACTATAAAAACTCTATTTTTGAACACTATAGCAGATCCTCCTTGCAGTACATATCTAATAGAAATAGAACTTTTCTAGTTCTGTTGATCACAGGAGTGCTCATTTACTGGGGTAAAACAAGGTATTAATTGCATATCAGTTTTGCACATGTCTAGTTCTCTCATATCCTATGCTACAGATTACAGCTTAGGTCTAGTCGCTGGTACATGACTTAGTTGTAAAGCAAAGCAATGACAAATTTCAAAACACAGCTCCTCTGACACGTCTATTCTTACCAACACTGCAAAACATATTTATCTTGATGTAGCATCACTTTCCTAACTCAATTGTGGCATGGTGCAATTGTCTGTCAAGGAAAATGGATGTTTTCAATAACACCCATTACAAAAGTGTACATGGTGCTCTGCAATTCAATGAAGCTGTGGGCAAATGGAAGCACAGAGAAGAAATGATGCCTAGAAAAGCTCTCCTCCTTTTACCTGTCTAGAGGACTGATGTTGCTGATGGTTGTGTCTGTTGTGCAGAGTGCTTGCAGTTCACTCTGTGCTGAGGTTTGTGTGTTAGCTTACATCTTCTGTCCCCTTTGCTTTCTTTGTAAGGAGAGGAAACATACAAAGTTATGGCCTCAGAGAGCCCTGTCTGGGTTAGCACAAGGGATGCGTAAGATCTCATCTGTTACCTGAGTTAGGAGAGAATGGAGTACAGCCCAGCAGCGGCCACTGCACTGCAGCGCTCGCTAGGGACCGGCACCTGTTTGGGGCGTGACCAATTTGAATATTGGTGTTGCCCTCTGCTGACTGGTCCCAATATTGCAATGCTAAACATCCCTGTCCTCTTTGAAGACAAGTGCATGCTCTATTGCAAGTCACAAAACAGTGACTTTGGGCTATTTTAGATAACACGTAGTCCGTGGAACTATACAGATTCTACACAGCTGTGGAACTGAAGGAAAATATCATAGAATCACAGAATGTAGGTGTTTGGAAGGGACCTCTGGAGGTCATCAAGTCCTGCCAGCACAGGAACACCCAGGGTAGGACACACAGGAACATACCCAGGTGGGTTAAGATGTGGTGCGTGTCCTGACACTGCTGGGTCATCGTGAGAAGAAATGTGAACTCAGTCCTATGCTGAATGAGGCTCCTGGATGTTGCTACTTTTCTAGCGAGTCAGGATTGCCCATCCTTTGTGCTCTCAGGATGGTTCACTTGTGTTCTGCATTTTTTTCCTTTTCTGTCAGAAGTACTAGTCCATACTTAGGTCTTTTGGTGGTTGATATTTAAAAAGAAATACTCCAGAAACACTTATTTATATCCTCACATCTCCCTTATGCAGTAATTCAGCAGGCATTATCTGAACTGCTCTGTAGAAACCCCTGGGTGCAGAAGCTTTGTGGTAAAGATACTTTTTTTTTTTTTTAAGTTTCCCATATATTCTCCTTAAGACTTTTTCTTTATAGATCTCTCAGCAGATTTAAGACTGTTAGATAGATGGTGTTTGGTGTACAAGGTTCTTTGCTCCAGAGAAGTGTCAAAATTTTAGATAGTGTATCATAACCAGCAATTTTATCTCCTCCATTGTGGAAAAAACAGCTCCAGTGATGACTGGAGAAGGAGACTTGACAGGTACTTCTAGTTATTCAGTGAATAATTCTATCAGGATGATAGATGCATAGATTGAGACAGTTTATGCAGTCCAGCCTGATCATACACTTTTAATCTGTTTAAAAAGGTATAGGGATGGCAATTACAATGTGTGAGCTGTCTCGAACAGACAAGTGAGACAAGTCTTCAGAGCAATCTCCACATAAGCATCTGTCTCATCTGTGAGTAGAGATCCTGCAATCACTGCTCCACTCTGATTGCAGAAAAGAAATAAACATTTTGTTGCTGTGTTTAGATTAAAAAGCCTATGTATCTTGTAACTGGAATTCATTTGGTGGCCTCACATTAGGCAGGGAAGCTGGAACAGGACCTTGGCAGCTTTTGGCCAGCCTGCCAAGCAGATCTTCTGCTAAACTGGCTGCATTAAGCAAATGGTTTTAAGTCTTCAGCAGGTAGATTTGCAATTTCTGCAGCTAATTCTGTCTTATTACCTGCTGAGAATTGTGAAGATGAGACAAGTAGTCATCTGATGTGTTTTTAGTTCCATGGTATTTCATGCCATGTATTCACCTCACTGGCTGTCAGTCAGCCCTTATTGCCAGTCACCTGAAATCCTCTAATTGCATTTTGAAAGGTCTCTGCTTTGTGTCCAGTCAAAGTTTGCAGGTCACAAAGGGGATCTTCCATTTCTCCTGTGATCCATATGCTCCCTTTTCCATGCTGGGAAGTTTTCTCTCATTTTACACAAGCATTCCAGAAGCAAAGACAATGTCCTTCCCAGGGCTGCCCTGCAGCTCTTGGGAGTCAGGTGCCACTTGTCCCAGATGTCAGTGTGACAAGTGTCATCTTTGTATGACATAAAAGTAAAATCACACTGTCATAGAAATGCAGAATGTTAGGAATTGGAAGGAACCTCTGGAGCTCACTGAGTCAAACCTTCCTGCCCATGCAGGAATACACAGGGCAGGCCACACAGGAACAGATCCAGGAAGATCTTGAAAAACTCTGGAGAAGGATACTCTGGAGTATGGAAGGTATATGTGCTGGGCTCTCTAAGATCGAGTATTCAACTTCTCCAGAAGCACACAGAGCAAATTCTATCTGAAGTATGCTCATTTGGAATAATCATTGTACCATGGTGTAACACTGAAGAGAGAGAATTCTGCTTGCAGTTATTTCACAGCTGGGACTTTTGTAAGTTACACTCCAAGAGGTGTCTGCCCCCCTGGATAATTTTATAACTGAGAAAAGGTAACTCTGCCTATCAGTCAGTGCTTAATTCTCCCAGTTGTCAGATTTAATGTGAATCTGTCTTCATTTTAAGCTTATCTCTCCCAGCAGCATCCATCTATGGCCTTGATGGATACTGCCAGGAGTGGTGAACTTAAAGTGGAGCTTTTTATCATTCTCCTCTCCAGACTTTCCTTCTTGCAAACCAACTCTGCTTCACTGATGGTACCGGCTTTCCCTGACCTCTGCCTTTCTCCTCTTTTGGGTTTTCTCCTGAAGGGACCTCTCCTTATTCTTCAATGCTGCTCTGTACACAAGTTTTCCTTATAATCAGCAGCATGACACCTCCTGAGCCATAGTCTCTGCAGCTTCTTATTCATTCCATATCCTATTTTTATGTTCTCCCCAACACTGTGATATTTGAGTGTCTACAGTTACCCGTCCCCTTTGCTGCAAAGCTGCAACTGGTTACTCTTCAGTATTTGTAATACCTTCCTTTCATCCTCAGTGATCTGTACCTTTGCCAAGACCATTCTGAATGCTGACTCTGTCCTCCAGTGCTTGCTGTCCCTCTCAGTCTACTGTTGCCTGGAGATTTAGTAAGTGTGCTCTTCACTGTGGAAGACAAGAAGGGAGTGAGGTTGTCCAAGGCATCACAGCATGAAGGGACCAGACAGGGTGAAGTAAAGCATCAAGAGGGTTTTCATTTCATGTTATGTACTCTGCCTCTTTAGAGAGCAGCACATTGTGAGGCCAGGTGGCTCTTGCTCCCCCACCAGTGAGAGCATTTCAGGTCTCTCGCTGAGCACTCTGCTGAGCAACACCTTGCTGAGTCCAGCTCGGGCAGGCCAGGCTTTTAATGCAGGAGGACTTAGGGCAGCTTGAAGTGATTTTCAAGGTAAGTTAGGCAGTATGAAGGCATGTTCTACTGAACGTGCCTGCCGTCCCAGCACCCACCAGAGCTGTCTCCAACCACATGCTCTAAACTATGGTAAATGCTTTCAGGAGTTGATTGTTAGAAAAAAATATTCCCCTCTGCAGCTTAAATGTACTGCCTCTTAGGGTAATTGAATCTCCCTTCTTGCTCCTTTTTATTACAAGAGGATGGATAAACATCGGATTTACTCTTCTAAACACACTCATTACTTTGTGTAACTTGTCCTGTTATTCTTCATTCATTTATTCTCTTGCTTTCACTGAGTTTTCACTTCTTTTTCTTGCAGAAATGTTTGTGTGCTTGATAATAATTTGTCACCTTTGTCTGTGCTCCTCAATTTCTGATATGGGTTTTGCAGCAGGATGTTCGGAAAGTTTCAGGCCAGGGTTGACCTTTACATTTCATTACATTTACATTACTAATCTCTCCTATTTCACAGGTGACATTTGTTTTCCTCCAGGGAGCAAAGGTTTCCACTGAGCAGTGAACAAGACCTTTCCTGTATATTCTACAGAGGAGCCACAGTTACTACAGAAATATAGCTGAGAAACCTAAGATAAGTCCTCACTTGCAAATTACTACCTATTTATCAGTTTTATTTAACTGGTTTCAGGGCCAAAATAGATGTTATTCTTGAAACCTGTTGTGGGTGGAGGAAGCCACTGCTAATCATGAGAGCACAGCATGAGTTGCTTATGATATGGTGTTGCTGTGGGTTAACCCCAGTAGGCAGCTCAGCCCCAGCTTGCTCCTCCCAGCAGGATACGGGAGAGAATTGGAAGGGTAAAAGTCAGAAAACTCATGCAGTGAGATTAAGACAGTTTAAGAGGAAAATCAAAGCAAAATAAGGAACTGATTCACTTCTTCATATTGGCAGGCAGGTGTCAGCCATCTCCAGGAAAACTGGGCTTCATCATGCTTAACGGTGACTTTGGAAGACAAACACCATCACTCCAAATGTCCCCCCTTTCTCCTTCTTCCCCGAGCTTTAAGTGCTGAGCACAACTTCATATGGTGTGAGACATTCATTTGGTCAGTTGGGGTCAGCTGTCCCAACTGTGTTACCTCTCCATTTCCTGTGCACCTCCAGCCTACTCACTGCTGGGGTAGGGTGAGAAATAGAAAAGTGCTTGAGGCTGTGCAAGCCCTGCTCAGCAGCAGCTAAAACATCCCAGTGCTATCAACACTGGTTTGGTTACAAATCTGAAACACAGCACTATACACACTGCTATGAAGAACTCTCTCCTAGAAAAAACAGTACAAATATTTATGCAGAACTGAGACAAACTTGATGCTATTCAGCTTTGGTCTCTGAGATGATACAGGCCAGAAGTGCCATTGCTGTGTTTTTGTATCATTAGCTCATATTTATTTGCATTACTACAGTGCATCCCCACCACTTGCATTTGGCTTTGCTATTTCTTCTAGAGAAGAAGAGCCGGCTCTAAAAAACATGCTTGAGGAGCTGGAGGAGCCGGTATCCCTTTGGTAAGAATTCCATAGGCTAATTACTTCCAACAGGATTTGAGAACAGTAAACAAGAGCAACAGTGTGCCATGAGGGTACAAATAGACCTTAATTGCCTTTAGCAGTCTCCCTGGGGATCTTTCAAGCACCAGTACTCTGCCCAGGTGGAGGCAGAGGAGCCACAGTTCAGCAAGGGCTTGACCATGTAAGAGGTTGAAATAGGTAGCATGAAATCCTACTCATGTCATAGAACAATTGAGGCTGGCAAGGACCTCAGGAGGTAAGTAGGCTGATACAAAGCAGGAATTCAGACCATGTTTTCTCTACTCTGGTCTTGAAAACCTCTATGGACTGGACAGAACAACCTCTCTGGAAAGCCTTTTGCACCATCTGGATGTCTTGTCCCCTCTTGCTTCAACTTATGCCTTTCTTACACAACACTGTGAGGAGTCTCACTGTCTCCTTGATGACCACTTGTAGGCACTGGAAGGGCTGTTAGGTGCCCTGGAAGGCATTCCTCCTCCAGGCTGAACAATCCCAGTTGCCCCAGAATGTCCTCACAGGGCAAGAGCTCAAGTTTCCACCACCTCAGAAGCTTTCAGTGAGCTCCCCCATGTTTGCACATGCCTTTCCCATATGGTGGGGCCCAAAAATGAACACTCCACCCCAAATATGGTCTAAAAATTGCCAAATAACTTATCACCTCCCTCTAACTACCAGCCAAACTTCTGTTAATATAGGCCAAATCGGGAACTTAATCATTTAACCTCTACCCCAACAAAAAAAAAAAAGAAAAAAAAAAAAGGCAAAAAAAAAAAAAGCAAAAAAAAAAAAGCTGCACAGGTTTCTTGGGGTTTGTTTTCAAAGATTAAGGAGATTCCTAATCCAGTTCACATGTGGTTGTGCCAGAGTAACCCCAGTTACCATGGTGCCATGGTAGGTATACAATAGAACTGAGTAGCCCAGGAGGGGAGCCGGGGATAATGAAGGGCTTGAAGAAGCCAATGTTGTGGGACACTGTTGAGGAATCCCAGTCTGGTGTGTATCTCCAGACCCTGACTTTTACTGTGCTCTTTTCTTCCTAAGGAAGTAACTTCTTAGTACTTTCAAGTGTTCTGCCCATGAAATCTCTACCTACTGAAACACATCACCCCCTTCCATAAAGTGCAAGCATAATTATCTTCACAACAGGTGTAAGTGCATGATTTCAGTAGAAAGGGAAGATGTTCAGATTATCCCTCATAAGTGACTCATTTGTGCTTTATGACAGCCATAAGGCAAAGCTGGAAAAAAACACATGGTTGGATCAAGTAGTGCCTGTGTTTAGGAGCAGTACTTTGTTCCCCTCCTTTCAAAGTGCTTTGCATTCATCAAAACCCTGAAGCATTCAAAAAAATAATGGAATCATTAAAATGTCCATGATTATTTAATATCTTGTCATGCTGTTTGGGATGCATATTTTGAAATGATGGGGAAATATGTTCTCTACTCAAAAAGGCCAGCTTAAAATTCATGACCCTATTAAAGAATATGTTACAAATATAAATTGCAGTGCTGAATTTGAAAATTGTTGATATTCAGATTATTTTTTTTCCTTTGAACACAATCGGAACCAGGCAATACTACACTACAGGTCAATGAAGTCTAGTATCTGCTTCAATAAAAAAAAAAAAGAGGACAACGAGAATTAATGATTGCAAATTTATTACATGGGACAACAAATTCCAGACAACTGAGTCACATAATAGATAAACAGTGCAATGGGAAGTCTCTTTTCTTTATGTAAACCAAGTCATTGAGCTGGTAAATCCACCCATGAACTTCATATTCCGTGGTATTCTGAAACAAATTAACACAGTATCATACTTCATGTTGAGTTGTTGATCTGAATAGACTAGTATTCAGTTCTGTATGTCAGGCCCTTCTCAGAGTTAGAAATCAAATAGTTTCAAATTCTAGCACTAGATTCAAATGGATGAAAGTTTGAAAATTCAGTTGTGTCCAAAATTGTTATTTGTACTAAAACCTGAATCCTCCCTCCACACAGCTCTCCTATCTCCACTATGTCCTAACTCCACTGTCCTTCTTTTAGAGTATGGAAGCATGTGCTATGCATCTTGCAGCCAGGTTGGCTAAGAGGGCAGAGTTGCAGACAAAATTTAATGCTGTATGTAAGTCTAGGACATGATTATAGAGTAGTGGCTTCTACACCAGTACTTTACTGAGATGTGTTTGATAGTCTAGTAATTCTACTAACACTGGAGTACTCTGCATAGAGCATTTTCATGTGAGTTTACTCTAGTTGCTTCTGAGCTGTTTTCCTGAAAATCTATAGATAGGAACTCTCCACCTGTTTAGCTTATCTTGGTGGTTGTCAGCTCATGCTCCCAAGTTGCTGTAAAAAGATCTGGGCAGCACTACCTGCCCCTTAAGGTTTCATATCTATCAAACATTTTCCACACAGATGTAGACCTAAGAACACAAGAACAGCAGCACTGGCTCATAAAAGAGATCCATTCAGTTCCTTATCTCCCTTTCATCCATGACAAGCAATAGATGCCCAGGCCTAAGACCATGCCTAAGACCAGAGCAAGCAAGTAGAGATGCTACTCTACAGCACTCTCCCAAATCTCTCTTTCTGAAATGGTTTAATCTTGAATATACATCAAAGGTATTATTTACTTGTGTTTTCTTTGCAGCTTTTCTTTCCTTTACTTTTGTCCTGTCCCCAAAAAACCTTTCAATAAACAGTTGAAACGAATTCTTACATTGTAAACAGAAAATAGTGATCTTTTATTGGGGGGCAAAAGATGTAGAGAAACTGAAGGAGGGACACATGTACATTGAATGTCTTCTATTTCCCATTAAATCTAAGACCTTTAACAGACACTTTCAAAGATGGATATGAAAGTGCTAGTTGATATTATTAGATCTCAATGTCTTTCTTCCTTACACCCCATCCCTTCGCTTTCTAGCTAATGTTTACCCCAAAACAGGTCCTAATTTTTATGTGAGGATGATTCTCACCTACATGCAGAGATCTGTATTTAATGGGTTCTCATGCAGGATTAGTGCCTGAAAGTGTCTTAGAACAGAGAGGAGTCTAACATTTGTGTTCCTAGTACAATTTACACTTTCTGGTTTTAAATGTTATAATTACTGTACAATTTCTATTATTTTGTGGAGGATGAAAGCTCCTCCTCACTGAACCTTAAAGAGAGAAGAAAACAAGCTTTTTGTCAAGAGCTTACTCTGTAGGTTTCTGAGAACAAAAATTTACATGTGTCTGCCTAGAAACTTCTTAGTGACCATGTGAAATATCCACATGGGCATCTAAGTTTGTACTTGATTTGCAATGCTTCTCAGTAGCTTTTTTTGTCATGATGACCATAATTGCTTAAGAGAACAAATTCTTGTCACTTTTGGATGTGACAAAGGCCAAAAGTGACATGCTTGGCTACTTACCATCATCTTCAATGGTTCTTCCATTTCGAGGCTGAAAAATATAATAATTAGATGGTTGGGCAAAGTATTAGATGCCAGATTTAGGACACACCACAATACATCCCCATCATGCAGATAGAACACATAGGAAGGCTGCAGTGCGATTTCCTTACTGCAGAAAGGGAAGGCGGGTTTGCCTTTAAATCTGAGAAATATTAATTCAGCCTCTTTTCAAACAGCTAATCTGTTAAAATATTCTGGCTTTAATTATTCTCATTAAGGCTTTTAGTCACAACTCTTTGGGGTCCTATATGTGGATTCCTAAGAAAGAGCATATTAATACCAGCACTGAAAGTACCCAGCCAGACACACTTGAAGTGAAATGAAAATGACAGTTGAACTGGGACTCTGGATACCTGCTACAGCCTACTTGATAGCTTTTAAAAAAAATATCATTATTACTGTGTTTAAACTAGTCTGGTGTTAATCAGAGTGTGTCTAAACCAACATATTCTGTATTAGAATGTGCCATAGGTCAACAGGAGAAAAGCACGAGAGATGTGATAATGATGTCCCTAATTTTGCTTTGGCTTTTCACTCTGTTACACAGTATGCCTTTGCTAACTGGCCTGATCTTTCAGACCAAGTAGACATTAAGCTCACATCATTTTATCTAACAAATTCAGCATCACTGCATCTTGACGGTCTCAGAGATACAAGCCACAAACTATTTTTGTCTTTGGATGATTTAGCTCAAAATAAAGCATTTGAAGGCAGAAAGATGATCATCTGTGGATATAACACATCATAGGTGATTCAGAATCTTTAAAAAGTAAGAGTTTTAGATACCCTGAAAAGGAAAAAAGGCCGTCCCAGATTCCCATGGCTATCCTGTAAAATAAAACACAAACTATTAAAAAAGCAATTAGAACTCAGTTCCATAGATCTGTTGACAAGTTTCAGTGTCATTCCATCAGATTATCAATAATTCAAGGCCTTTTTCAGCAGCATACAAACAGTGAGATGTTGATAGTCCCCAGTGCCCATTCATCTGGAATGCTGATTAAAAATTAATACCCAAAGGGCATTGTCAAGAACTATCCATTCTGTCTAGTGTAAATATACTAAATTACCATAATTAAAGTTTCAAAGGCTTTAGAAAATGTATAAAATAAAGCTTTACATATGATGGATTGCTTTGCAGAAACAGGGTCAGCACAGCTCTCTTCCCAGCTATTGAGAAAAAAACCAAAATGACTTAAAAAACCCGCAGCAAACAGGCAACAGAAGAAATAGGGAAAGGGCTATACTTCCCTGACCATTCCTACTCACTTATTTTTACATTTCCATACCTTCTTTGTAAACTTTGCAGCAGCAATCTCTGATTCCTGCAAGTGGACAGTGTAAGTTAATCAAGATGCTGTCATTTTGTTCGTTTGTTACAGCAATCCTCCATCACTGATGAGGTTGCTGCCCTCCAGATGAGAAGAGAGATATCTCACACTTATCAGGCAGATACAGCAGCAAACAGATCTTTTTAAAGATTGATTTTTAAACCTTGCCTTAACCAGTGATAACTCATTCATTACCATCATTCAGCATCCTTCCCTCACTGTACAGCAAAGCAGAGCTGTGAGCTGGGGGATTAAAGCAGAGCTCAACCTAGAAAAAAAAATGCAGCAACTCCATTCCTCAGGCTTGAATTATTCCAATAGCTCTTACCTTCTTAAAAGGTCGCTTCTCTTCACCTTTCAGACTGTATTTGGTTTTTTAACCCAGGCACAACTGATGGATTTTAAGGCTTACTCTGCACCCTTTATCATTCAGGAAATTGCCCATTTTTCTACTTTCAGCCTTACATCAAGGAGTAGAAGCTATCCCCATGACTTCACGGGAGCAGGCTAAGGTCAGTGACTAAGGAAGAGCTGAACCTGCAGATGAGTACATTGGCCAGGTTTGGGAGCCCTCCTGCCTATGGTGTGGCTGTCAGGCTGCATCTCCTGGCTGGCCAAGGATGGGATAGATTTGTGTGCTGCAGCCACAGTTTTATCAGTGAATGGAGTCAGTGCCAAAAGCTGGGCTTGAAAACCTAGCACATATAATTAGCAAGGACATGAAGACAGGGGATGAGAAGACAGCAGAAGCATGTAGATGGGAAACTGGAGAGGAGAATTTAAAAAAAAAAAAGCAAAATTATAAACTAAACTAGTAACCAGGAATAGGGCTCCATTCAGAGTTACTGGATGATACTGGATGTCCCCTCATTAGCTAAACTGCAGAATCGTGGGAGTCAATTCTGAATTAAACCATTAATTAGACATTTAAGAATTAAATGGTAGAAGTTTTTATACAATCAGCTTCAGTATCGTAAAGGTTTATGGGTGCTTTAGGAAAGCATGCTTGGAATTACAATATGCTGGACACTGGCAAAAAGAGATATTGAAACATACGTCAAAATATTTTCTATTATTGTCTTTAAGGATTTGAAACAGAGGACCAAACTCCAGAAGTAAGTTGGTCTTTTTAAGATATCCAAGGGTTGTGTGAAGTTTATGGGAAAGGTGCTTAATAAACTGGTGATAATAAAAAAAGTGATCTAAAGCAGAACAAACTTTGAGCTAGGTCCTAATACAACTCTACTGATGAGGAAGAGCTATCCTCAATAACTCTCTACTTAATCTTTTGGATCTGAGTCAGGAAAAAAAAAAAAAA